>SJYT01029446.1:119178-148533 GCA_006410635.1 Cephalophus harveyi | reverse complement strand
ATATGCTGTATTAAAGCTAGTAAAATTATATATATAGTTATGAGTGAGTGAAATCGCTCAGTCATGTCCGACTGTTTGTGACCCCATGGATTGTAGCCTACCAGGCTTCTCTGTCCATGGGACTTTTCCAGGCAAGGGTACCGGAGTGGGTTGCCATTTCCTTCTCCAGGGGATCTTACTGACCCAGGAATCGAATCTGGGTCTCCTGCATTGCAGGCAGAAGCTTTACCCTTATATGTATATACAATTATGAGCATACACACAAAATTGATGAATAGTTCAAATCTGTTCAGCATCAAGATAGAGGTTTTCACTCTAATATAGTCATTGCACTCACACCAAATATGAAAAGAAGGAACAGGTTAATGAATAAGAAAAGGAAATCAAAGGGCAAATGCAACACAAAGGCTTTTTTCTGGTAGATGATGATGTTTCACCTTCAGTGAGCAAAAAAGTAGACATATAAGTAGCTTGGGAAATTTTTCTGAAATTTATTATGTACTGATTTTTTTTTTTAATTATGATCCATTCACACATTTCCTGGGAGTAAAGCAGCTTGAATATCAAAGCCAGAGTTTTGTCCTCTAATTATCGGACTCATCCATGATCTTGCCTTACTGTGGCTAGATAAAGGATGGAGGGAACCAAGGTCTGAGCTAAGCTGCGGAAGATGTTTTGGTATTTCCCATGGACAGAAAAAACAGAGAAGTATTGTTCAGAGAGAGAATTTTCTTGAGCAGTAGTGAACATTAATTAAACATTAATTAATTAAACATAAGTATTAATTACATTAGTAAAACCAAGAGAAGTTAGAACTCAGAAAGGGTAAAAAAGACAAAACAAAGCATGAAAATCAGCAAGATGACTTCAAATTCAAGAGTAAGGGTATGTAAATACATAGAATAAATGCACCTAGGCAATGTGAGGATGTTCTCTTAAAGCTGCCCCAGAATGTTCTGTGGTTCCTTTATGAGCAACTAGCCAGTTTTTTGTGGGATGTGCCATATTTCTAGAGGAACTAATTGAAGGCAAATGAATATTAAAGGATCTATATGTGTTTTTCTATAGGAAAAAATATTAACAATATCTGCTTGCTTTTCTTTTGGCATACTCATGTAAATAGTATATTAAAAGATGTTTTTATAGCTGTGTTACTAATAAGAAAATATGAGAAACATCTTTTATATCTGAAACAGTAAAATATCTAAGAAAATACAGCATAGGCCCACAATGAAAATCTCAAGACTGACACATTTAAAGTCTATGCTAAAATATGAAAAATGCTTCACATAATAAAAGGAATTGTCAAAATAAATGCTTCTTTTCTTCCTTAGACTAAATACGTCATGATTACTGAAGATGAATATTTTCTTCCCTTCTTGGTGGTGGGGATAACGTCTTACTCATCCTTCTACCCCTCTTAGGAGGTGACTCTGTGTTTGCTAGACTAAACTGAATAATTGAGACTATAGCAAATGAAATGTGTTATGTTACAGAAGTGGGAATTTTATTTTTACTTCTAAGTATTATGTTATTTTCATTATATTATGTTAAAAGCTATATGATTATATTTCATTGTTGGTATCTCTAATTGCTGAAACTCAACATTAAAAAAATAAGATCATGGCATCTGGTCCCATCACCTCATTGCAATAGAAGGGGAAAAAATGGAAGCAGCGACAGATTTCATTTTGGGGGGCTCCAAAATCACTAAGGATGGTGACTGTAGCCATGAAGTTTAAAGACACTTCCTCCTTAAAAAGAAAGCTATGACAAACCTAGGCAATGTATTAAAAAGTAGACACACCATGTTGCTGACAAAAGTTCAACCATAGTTAAAGCTATGGTTTTTCCAATATTCATGTATAGATGTGAGAGTTAGACCATAATGAAGATTGAGTGCAGAACTGATGCTTTCAAATTGTGGTGCTGCAGAAGACTCTTGAGAATCCCTTGGGCTACAAGAAGATCAAATCAATCAATCCTAAAGAAAATAAACACTGGATATTCATTGGAAGGACTAATGTTGAAGCTGAAGCCCCAATATTTTTGCCACTTGTTGTGAAGAATTGGCTCATTGGGAAAGAAAGACCCTGATGCTGGGAAAGACTGAAAGCAGGAGGAGAAGGGGATGACAGAAGATGAGATGGTTGGATGGCATCACTGACTCGATGGACATAGTGATAGTGGTAGTTTAGTCACTAAGTCATGTCCAACTCTTGCAACCCCATGGACTGTAGCCTGCCAGGCTCCTTTGTCCATGGAATTCTCCAGGCAAGAATACTGAAGTGGGTTGCCATGTCCTTATCCACTGGATGGGCATGAATCTGAGCAAACTCCAGGAGATGGTGGAGGATAGAGGACCTTGGCACTCTGCATTCCAGCGTGTCACAGAGTCGGGCACAACTTGATGACTGAACAACAAAATCCATCTTTAGCTTTAGTCATGCCAGAAGTCAGAGAAGGATGTTTTATTGAGAGATATAATCAATCTTATATTGGTCTGTAGGACATGGAGGTCGTTTTAGGAGTGATCATCATTTGTTTCCTTGGAAGATCCATTTGGCTATCATTTTTGTAGCTAAGCTCCTGAGAGGCAGTGTGAGAGAAGGAGAGGTGGGCAATAAGAATCAAAAGCACTAGAAACATTTTCTGCTGAGCATGAGAAGAACTGAGGAAAGACAGAGTTGCTTGTATTTTCAAGCTGAGGTGGATGCCTTGGAGCACCACTTCTAGATCTAGTGATCCAGGCTCTCCTAGAACCAAGTTGTCAAGTTGAAAAATCCAGGCCTACCACCAACTCCAGCTCATTTGTATCTCCCTGCCCCAAGATGACTGGTCTATACCCACTGCATCCAATCTTCTCGTGGTCACTTTCCTCTTTCTAAATTCCAGGATGATCTCAACTCTCAATGCTAAGGCTGTTTCTACCTACCTTCCTGGTTTTCTCTGGTTTCTCAAATGACTTGAAGAAAGACTGAGGTTGTGTCATTTCACTTTTACCTCCCAGCACAGCTCAGATGTCTAGTACCAATACTGGTGCCTCCATCCTTCAAGGGAAGAAAATGCTTGCTCCCACACAGACGTTATAGAGGAAACTCTCAAAATACTGCACTGTCATATCTGATAATCATTTAATCACTGACTAAATCTAAGATGCTGAGATCAGAGGATTCAATAACTCTGGGAGACTTTAAAAAACCTTTCCAAATTAAGCATTTATTGTTACTTCATTGCTCCCTTGCTACTTAATTTTCCTGAGTCTCATTTTAGGAGAAATTTGCTCCTTTAGGCTTCCACACTTCATCTCAATCAATACACTATTCTCCCTAGAGGTCCCAAATTATTCTTTTCAAATGTCTTTTTTATCTACCCTTGGAAACAACACAAGCAAATGGAGTTTGACTTCCAGCTGTCAAATCAAGTGTGGAGGCAAACCCTGTGAGTGTGAATCACTTGATCCTGCCTTGTTCAATCTGGGTAATGTGGCATGGTCCCAAGAATCCTCATCTACCACCAGATAGAGAAAGGAGTCAAAGACAAATGCTATCATTTCAAAAAACTGGACATTTTTTTTTCCTTTTGATTATAAATTATCTGTTCACACAAGCTAGCAGCTAACTTGTAAGTCCTCATTTATGTTCCCTGGACTTCTTTGGTAAGTCAAGGTTTGTTTGGAAATGGGATGTTTGAAATACACCTCCTGTTCTTGCAGTTAATAATTAAACTTGGACCTTCTTATAATTCCATCTGTTGGAATCCATACTCTGGAAAACATAGTAACAAATTTGATCTGGTTTTCTTTTAGGGACTGAAGCTCCCTGGTTGAGACAGGCTAATGTTCAAAGTATAAGCTATTGATCACATTGTTGCCTATGGAAAGGTAGTATAATTTGGGAATCTTGGGGATCATTAAAGGGTGTTACTTATATATTGGCTTATCGGCTGCTTCTGCCCAAAACAAAATTGCATTTCCTTTTGAGCTTGATTTCAAGACAATTTAATGAATTTTTTCACACACACACACACATACACACACACACACACACTCCTGTATTATTATTTTACAGTTGAACCTGATAGCTCATGTTTACCTGTTTTTGTTTGAAGGACCAATTTCTCTACTTCTTGTGTAGCTTCCAGAGAGGTCTGTGCTGTGTAAGATGCAAAATAAAAAAAGAAATGAATAAGAACCCTGTGTTTTGCCCTGATGATGGTTCTCTAGTGAGAGTGGTAATGGTATATGAAGTTTTAAAAACCAAGATGCCTGACCAGGTTCAGAGATGTTATCCAGATGTGCTTTATGTGCTTTCCAAGGTACAGTTTTTGTTTTTTTTTCAAACTGGATCATGAAACAGAGACAGTAAGTGCTTATGTTCCATCCTCCACTGTTTCAAATCCACTGTCTCCATCAAAGCATATTGTGTTCCTCCACCTCCCACATTGTGTTCCCTACTGGTGCCAATCTTCCAGAGAACTCCATTTCCCCTTTGTAAACGCTCAATGTGCTGACCTATTTAAAAATATAACTCAGGTGCCTGGTGAACCATGATGCCTGCCAGCTCTTCAGATAAAGAGAACCCACTTATTAATCTGCTCTGTCTCCATCTGCCTGCTCAATTGGGATTGACTGCTTGCTGTCCAGACTGATACCAGGGAAATCTGATTGAGGACAAGAATCTCTTTGTACATTTTCCCCACTGATACTGCACAACAGGTCTGTTGCAGCCAGGGAGTTAAGCTGATGTGACATGATGTCAGATGGCCTGCCATTGTACGTCAGAAATTAAAAAGAAAATATTCTTTCAAACTGGAATTCCTTATGTGATTTTTATTTCCTTGGGCTTTGAGCAGATTGAGTATTGAATTGCTTGACTGGAGCCCATGGATAATTTAATACCTGCAACATTTGTCCCCGGGTGAAATTCAGCCACATTTGACTTGTTCAGCATGGCGCCTCAGTTCTAAACATTTCATGGAAATCTTGTAAATATTGATTGACAAAATCCCAAAGAAATACTTTTTCTAACTCTGATTCTAAAAAGCTCCAGAAGGAAAGACTTGATTTCTGTCTTTAATCCTCACTACTTCACATCCAGTGGTGTAAGAAGTAGATACAAATTTTGAATCTTATTATATCTTTCTCAAATTAGGACCGTCAATTCTTGCAGCTTCAAACAGTAAAATAAAGTGCCTTTATATGATCTAATAAACTAGAATTGAATAAAAATAACAAGCACATAAGCAGGAATAGCAAATAAATAAACTCAGAACTTATTAGTGGGATCAAAATAGTACTGATTATTTCTTGGGAAGATTTTTGTCAGTTGTCTACATTCATGTTAACTCTCCAGAAGAATGGAAACACGCTGTATGTATATATGGTTTTCAAGCACTAAAGTTTTTAGCATGCCATTCTCATGAAATTCAGATTGTATATGTGTTTTTTATCAAAAAGGGAGTGAAACTAAATTTAGAGCTTATCTAAAGCTAAGACTGAATGACTTGCACAATTTCTGAAAAAAAAAATATTAATTAAAAATCAATAGAGAAAAGAGACACAAGTAAGAAATAGTAATCTTACAAGGATTTGTGTTAAGTAACAAGAAACAGAATATTATTACTTTTTTACTATTCAAATTTTACTCTTTAGTCAAAGCTAATCATTCATGAGGAGAATGAAAGAGCCGGTTTAAAACTAAATATTAAAAAAAAAAAAAGATAATGGCATCTGGCCTCATTGTTTCATGGCAAATGGAAGGGGAAAAAGTGGAAGCAGTGACAGACTTTCTCTTCCTTAGCTCTAAAATCACTGCAGAAAGTGACTGCAGCCATGACATCAGAAGAGGATTGTTTCTTGGCAGGAAAGCTGTGACAAAACTAGATGATGTGTTGGGAATCAGGGGCATCACTCTGCTGACAAAGGTCCCTATAGTCAAGACTGTGGTCTTCCCAGTGGTCACATATGGTTGTAAGAGCTGGACCGTAAAGAGGCAGAGCACCAAAAAATCAATGCCTTTGAACTGTGGTGCTGGAGAAGACTCCTGAGCATCCCTTAGACAGCAAGATGAAACCAGTCTTATGGGAAATCAACCCTGAATACTCATTGAAAGAACTGCTGCTGAAGCTGAAACTCCAGTGTTTCGGTCACCTGATGTGAACAGCCAACTTATTGGTAAAGTCCCTGATGCTTGGAAAGATTGAGGGCAGAAGGAAAAGAGGGTATAACAGGAGGAGATGACTGGATGGCATCACTGATGAAATAGGCATGACCTTAGCCAAACTTTGGGTGATGGTGAGGGACAGGGAGGCCTGGCATGCCACAGCTGTAGGGTTGCAAACAGTCAGATGCAACTGGGCGACTGAACAATAACGCTCATTTGTTAATTTGTGTCAGTTCTAATGCTTACAGATTCACGTGTGAATAAGATGTGTACCTGATCCTTACTTTTCACTATGCTTTGTGTGTGTGCTAAGTCACTTCAGTCATGTACAACTCTGTGCAACACTATGGACTGGAGCCTGCCAGGTTCTTCTGTCCATGAGATTCTCCAGGTAGCATCACTGATGAAATAGGCATGACCTTAGCCAAACTTTGGGTGATGGTGAGGGACAGGGAGGCCTGGCATGCCACAGCCGTAGGGTTGCAAACAGTCAGATGCAACTGGGCGACTGAACAATAACGCTCATTTGTTAATTTGTGTCAGTTCTAATGTTTACAAATTCACGTGTGAATAAGATGTGTACCTGATCCTTACTTTTCACTATGCTTTGTGTGTGTGCTAAGCCACTTCAGTCATGTACAACTCTGTGCAACACTATGGACTGGAGCCTGCCAGGTTCTTCTGTCCATGAGATTCTCCAGGTAAGGATACTGGAGTGGGTTGCCATGCCCTCCTCCAGGGAATTTTCCCAAACCAGGGATCGAATCTGCATCTCTTGAGTTTCTTGCATTGGCAGGTGTGTTTTTTTTTTTTTTTTTACTACTAATGCCACCTGGGAAGCCCCTATTATACATTAAATGGTATGAAATATAAATACTGTTGAATAAAATAAAATTTTACTCATTCAATGTAAATACTGAATAAATTAACAGGCTTCTTTTTGATATCCACTTGTCATGAGAGTGTACGTATCTACGTGTGTTTGTGTGGGACTGGTTTGGTAAACATGTGAGGTATTTGAAACACTGGAGAGGAGAAAAACCTAGTTAAACAGATGAAAGACAGTACCAAGCTAAAAGTGACATAAGTTGTTTTGAGTTTTTTTCAAAAAAATTAAAAAGTATTTTAACAAGCAATAATTATAGAATATTTTCTCAAATTAATGAAAGGAAATTCTTTACCATAAATATTTAACACTAAAATTTAAGAACCACCCAAAAAAAGATTAATGAAAAAAACTTAGTGTTGATTTTTTTTCTTTATTTTTAGTTCAGTTTTAATTAACATAATATTATATTAATTTCAAGTGTACAATGTTGTGATTTGAAATATTTGTATGTATAGCAAACTGATCACCATAATGAATCTAGTTAATGTTTGACACCATAGATGGTTACTCTTTTTTTCCCGTGATGAGAAGATTCAACATCTCTTGCTACTTTTACATATGGAATACAGTGTGTGTGTGTGTGTGTGTGTGTGTCAGTCGCTCAGTCGTATCCGACTCTTGTGACCCCATGGACTGTAGACCACCAGGCTCCTCTGTCCAAGGGATTCTCCAGGCAAGAGTACTGGAGAGGGTTGCCATTTCCTTCTCCATGGAATACAGTACTATTAACAGTAGTCACTGTGTTGTAGATTGTATCACTATGACTTCCTCATTTCATACTTGGGACTCTGTGCCTTTTGATTTCTTTTATTTATTTTGTTCACCTCCATGACCCACTTCAGGCAACCATTAATCTCTTTTCTATTCTTATGAGATCAAAACTTTTGTTTTGTTCTGTCTTATTTGTTTTTGTTATGCTTTGCTTTAGATTCTGCATGCAAGTAAAGCCATATGATAATTTTCTTTTTCTGTCCAATTTCTTTCACTTGGCCTAAAGTATTCAAGGTCTATGTATGTTGTCTAAAAGTCAAGGTTTCATTATTTTTCATGGATGGATAATATTCCATTTTATATGTACATATATATGTGTATGTGTGTGCATCAGCATATCACAATTTATGTATTCATTATCCATTGATAGACATTTAGGTTGTTGCCATTATTTTGGCTATTGTAAATAATACTGTAATAAACATATAATTACCTGTATATTTTCAAATTAATGTTTTTGTTTTCTTCAGATAAGTAGCCAGAAATAGAATTTTCAAATCATATGATAGTTCTATTTTTAATCTTTTGAAGACGCTCCATACTGTTTTCCATAGCAGTTGCACCAATTTACATTCCCATCAACAGTACACAAAAGTTTGCTTTTCTCCACATGCTATAGCCATTCTAAGTGTTAGGTGATATCTCATTGCAATTTTGATTTGCACTTCCCTGTTCTAATCTTGTCATATTGACTGAAAATTGACTTGGATGTTGAGTGTTCTTTATCTCCATAGACTCTCACTGCATTTTCCCCCTAATGTAAAGTAGAACAGGTAGTTCATTTAAATGCATGCTCTTTATATTAAACAGAAGTTTAGTCATGCATTCCTGGATCTTTTCTGAAACTACTAAGCTGAATAGAAGAAACACGGGGAAAGAGTATCCTTTAGAGTTGTCCCTAAAGTCACACAAGTCAGCTCCAAGCATTCAGCTCTTTGTTTTCTTCTGGGACATGAGCCATAGCAGAATCCCCGGTGAAAACAGTCTTAGCCCCTAAAAGAGGGGAAACAAAATCACAAAAATAATGGCAAATGGGAGAGATCACATCATTAGAATTATTAAAATCTATAGGTTATTTAGGGGAAAAAAAATATCTTTGGGCCAGAAACAAATTTCAGAATAGTCTAAAACAAAAGTATTCAATCTATAAACTATAAAACTATGTATTACTCTATAAACTACTAAAAATGCACAAAAGTGTGTAGGAAGCAAAAGATTTACTTGTATTTTGTAGGATGAAATTAAGATACAATATGCCATTAACTCTAGCATCCCAAAGTAAAAGCTAGTATGTTCCATCTTGCATAACACACAAAATTATACTCCTTGGTAATCAGTGATTGTGAAGGATTCAATATGCCAAGTGTCTGTTTGGAGGCAGGGACATAACAATCTAAGCCAGGTAAGTGAAATATAATTTTTAAAATAAATCTAGAGATAAAATTATTTTAGTCTCCTAAGGAATGAAACTACTGAAACAAGTAAATGCTATTTCCTGGAAAGGGAATGTTAGAGAAAGAAATGATAAGATAAAAGTTGCTCAATATCGATATGACATTTGGTTTAAGGAAAATGTATGCAGGAAAAGTTACTTGTATCTTAAACTAAATATTTCTCTCATCCACATGATATCATTCTTCTAGTCTTATTTTTCTCAAATTAAATTTCTTCCTTATCAAAAAGCTTGCTTTAAGCTAAGCAAAGCTGGGAGGCCAGTGAATAGTTGATAAGGAGATCATTATAACAACTCAAATAGAAAATATAAAACAATCCATTTCAAAGAGTAAGGACTATTTCCTATCAACATTTACAATATGATTGATTATTTAGCAATTGCTTTTCCCCTTTTCCTCTATTCTTATCCCTCAAATACTCTGTAGTAGAGAAATTTGACCTTGCTGAGAGAAGTAATAATACAACATATCTGCACCATCCATGTGATTAATACAGCCCTCGAAGAGGAGCACCTGACCGGTAAAATACAACTCAAATGCATGAGCACACTGAGAAACTCTTTGCCTTGTTCACCTTCTTCCTAAATAATTCATCAGTTTAACGATAATGACATTCAAATATCATAATTACAGCTGACTCTTTAAAAAACATCAATTCCAAGGCCCAAAATGGAGTAACCTGCCCCCACTCCTTTTCTCACCATTAGCTGTTAATGCCAAAATATGATCTTTATTCATTTCACTGACATAATATAAAACCCAATGCAGATTTCCCATTTTTCATAAAATTTTCATCTGCACTATTAGTTTCACTGATAGCAGACTGCAAAATGTTGTTAAGCTACAAGATGGAAGACACTGCAAAAACCTCAGCATGTTAAGAAGCCATAAAATTTTATTCAGTTCATTTACTGCTACAGTCCAGTAACCCTATAGTAAGAGTGTGCTATTTTTATTGTGTATTTATTTAAAGCTTGAATATTTTGTTCCCTGGACTAGACATCTAACTTGGTTAATCTGGGGTCCTAATACACAGAGTTGTATTCTACTTCAGTGTTTATCATTGCCTTGAAAGTGTTTTTGTATTTTGGTTATTATGGAAAGGATAATAACAGAATATTGCTAAAAAAAAAAAAAAAGCTTAGCTATGGTTAGGTGGCTCGTTTGTGCTCAGAATTAAGCTATCAGTGTATGAACCTCACATGATGCCGAGCAGAAATACTCCTATTGCCTTCTTTTTCCGTCTTATGTCTCTTCCAGTGCAAGTCTAGGGTACAGGACCATCTGACACAGTGTATCAGACTTTGTATTGGATAGTCTGGTGCTTGGCCAGAGATGCTTGACTGCTCACACAATCCTGCAGAAGTCAGCCGCATTTTTGCATTCACTGCTTTGTCAGTATGTGTGAGCAGTTTGACATAAGTAGGTGAGATCTTTTGTTTTTTAGGATAACAGGAAGCAGAGCCTGTTTTAGGTCTACTCATGAAATCATAGCCATCTAAAGCTCCTTTTTTTTGTTTTCATACCAAGGTCCATTATACTATACTATACTTACTATGTCATTCTATTATTATATGAAAACTGTAGTCTAAGGACATAAGGTAGAGAAATAAGGCCATGCACACCGATTTTGCCAATACTTGGAATGCATCTAAATAGCCCAAGGAGCTTTCACAGACTTTCCTAATCATGGGTCAATGACTGGACACCAGTGGTAACTTCACTATGGGAGAAAAAAAGCTTAAGTAAAGCTAGAAAAGCAAAGAAGGAGAGTGGAAGGAGCAGTTGGTACCAGTAGGTACCCAGGTTCACTCCCTTAGGACTAGCAAATTGATAGCACCAAGCTTAGCAAACTCCCAGGAAACCCATGGCTGTGCATATTTACTTAGGCCCCAGGAATAACTGTTCCCTGCTCAGTCCCAATTAAAGGCCGCATGCAAACTCCAGGTGCAGTAAACAGATTAACTAGTAACAAAAAGTACAATAGCAAACAGACCAGACAAATGATGTACAACATCCATAATACATTCCTTCTGTGGCTGTGACTCGGGAACTGAGAAGACAAGCCTGTCCCTACTTGGTCCCCTCGTCTATAATACAGGCTGATAAGACAGCCTATGCCAGCTTCAGTGTTTTCTCTTGAAAGTGCAAAATATGGGCTTGATAAAAGCAAAGTGTGCATTTTTAAAGGCACATGAGAGAGAGATTTAAATCACCTGAGATAGACTGTTTTTATTCATTCCAAAGAGGTACAAAGGCTCTGTCTGAGTAGCATTAAAGAGTAAAGGTTCAAAAGGAATATGTGAGAGGCCCCAGGAGACTGGAAACATAAGAATGCATTAAAATGAGCCAGAGAATGTGTCCCAAAATAGCCAAATAATGACTATTCGTAGTTACTATCTTGTTAGCATCGATTGTGGAATATTTGAGGGCCTAGGAGAATCAATGTATATGGTAAACAATCACCTCCTAAACTGAAATGTCAGAGATATGATACAGAATAATGAATATAAAACCTAGACAAAACTAATGACCAAACAAGATAAACAAATTAAAGCAGATAAGCCATGAAGGGTGAGGAACTAACGATTGAGGTAGGCATCATCCCAGTGAAAATCTGTCCATTTGAACAGCCTTTGCTGCATGGTGTCAACACGGGCTGACAGCTGAGTCCCACATATCTGCCTTTAGCTTCCATGATAATAAATCTAGGCTACGGATGTGAGACGCAGGAGACAGGTATTCAAGCAGTGGTGGGGAAGCCATTTCCAAACTGTACAGTTTCATGATCATCCATATATTGTTCCTAGAGATGAAAGGTTATGTCTTTTGCTTACTATACACCTGGTACAGGGGTCTTGTGCTCAGTCTCCCCCTAAAAATAATTTCCAAATAGGTTTTTTTGTTTTTTTTTTCTTTTCTTTCTTTATTTGCTTTACTTTTTAAAAAGAATGTTAGAAATCTTACATGGTATCTCTTCAAGACTTTGTTATTTTTTGCACCTTCCCTATTTTTCTATTTTAAATTGATTTGTGAACTTCTTCTTGCAGCTAAATGAGTCAGCAGAGATGGGATGTTGATGGATCTCATTGGACTCAAGTCAACATTGTTTTGAAATAAAAAGAGTCAGTATGCTTTAATGGGACACTCCATCATAGGAAAAGCTCTGCTTCCAGGTTCCAATCACAATCACTTAGCAACTGCTTATATTCTAAAAGAACATTATTAGAAAATACCAAGATTTTGATGCAGTCTGATCTCTACAGTGTCTTTTGGTTTTAGAATTTTTTTTTTTTTTTTGCTCTGGTCTCTTGACATCTTGTATTTTTAATTACAATATTTGTGATCCTCCTTCCCATCCCATACATCCCCCCATTTTCACATTTATCTTACTACATCTTCCTTTATTCTGTTGTCTTCAAAATGGACATGTTGTGATCTCATCTCATAAGAAGTTTCTTTTAAATAGATGTTATCACATGGAAAAGATGTCATAATGACTGAAAATGTGTGGCTAATAAAAAGTGACTGAGAGCACTTCTCGTTTTAAAGATTTTTGCTTTGAGCAGGAAACTCTCCATTACGTATAGGTAGAGATGCAAACAAATTATATATTTATATACATTACATGGGTATAAACAAATTTATATCTAATGGTGAAAATTTCAGATGCAATGTCAGGCAATTGGCAGGCAGGAATTTATTTAAATCAGAGCTGCTTTCCTGAAGGCTTTGTGGGAAATACCTATTCTGCCTGCAAATAAAGCTTGCCCAAATTGATGTTTTGTGAACATTCATTCTCACATTTTTTAAAAAATAAAAGGTCTTAGGAGTTTCAAAGGAATGAAACTATTACCAATAGCATTATTGGAGGACATTTTATAACATTTAGACAGTAAATGAAATATATAATTTATTTTATTTAAGTTTGGCATTGTTCTAGCAATTTCACACCTAATACAGTTTTGAAATCTCTCATATTTGATGATAAAATTGTCCCTAATAGCAAGAGGGATAACTATTGTTTATCATGTTATATTGTGCATGTGCTGGGTGATGGGGTCCATTTAATTACTAAAAGTGGTGCAAAAATTGTTCTTTACCATAAGTGACCAATGAAAACTTCTTGGACCAAGAAGATATTCAGATTTTAACCTCAAGTCATTGCCTATTATTGAGGAAGATGGAATTACCATATACGTCTTCCTTGACGGAGGTGGAAGCTGCAATCACCCATACCATTTGCTGTGCCTACATTAACACTTCAGGCCAAGTGGAAAGGTCAGCGCAGAAACATGAAGAGAAAGTTACCCCTGTCTCTCTAAAGTAGACCATGTGACTTGGTCTCTCTTCATCTAGTTGGGAATAAGAACTTGGGGATACAGTTGAGGTCAAATGTTGTAGTTTGACACCATCCTGCTATGTGGAATCCTGTTGAATTCCTTAAATGAATGTTATTTGAAATGAGTTGATTAATCAATATGGTTGGTGAAAAGGCTCATGGGAAAATTTTCCAGAAACCACTGATGGCATGAAAACAACAGGTACTTATTCTGGAAAACCAATTCTCTATGGTCATACATATTTCCCCATATGTTGTAATAAAACACACTGAATGAAGTAAATGAAGTAAATACGTGATAGATATATTTTAGTGAATAAAATATGACAATGATGATAGAGCACTGCTTATCCCATAGCATGCGAAAGTAATGGGTTCACTTACATCCCAGGCTGGCACAGACCTAGAGTTTGATCTAGCAGGGATGGGAACACTTATGACAAGTCACATTTTCCTCTTGGCTAGCTGCTGCAACATTTGCAAATGCTGTGAAGTACATGTTAGACCTTAAGCACGTCATGCGCATGGACAACAGGAATTAATGCTCTCTGTATTTATCCAAAATACAGGATTAGTTTCAGCCATCTTTTATACTCTTGGGGAAATCTTCCTCGAAGTGACAATAATTTAACCTCATTTTTCATTTTCTTTTGAGCTTCTACATTCTTATCTCTGAAAGCCAGTAACTTATGTTTTTTCCTCTTGGCTACCGTACTCTTTGGAATAGGTTATGTTATGCATTGTGTAACAAGCAACCTCCAAATCTCAGAGTCTTATAACAAATTTAATTTCTTGCTCATCTTGTGGTTTTAACTACGAATCTTCTGGAGGTTTTGTCTTGCCTTTTTCTCACTCTGGAACCCAGTCTGACTTAGGCTCAACCTTCCTGAAAATATTGTCATGGCATCAGCTCTTGAATCATTTGTCTTGAAATAATCTCTCTGTCTCTCACATTTTACTTCCTACACCTGTATCATGATCACACCCAACTCAACATATACTGTGATACGTCAGAAAGAAGCAGCAGAGCTATAGGCTGAACAGTTCTCATGACAAGCATTCATGATGAATTTGACTCCTCTAGGATTTGCTTAAGGTTTTGACTGAATGGTCCCTCTCCTTCCATAGCTTCAGCTCCTCTTTGGGCTGTTCTCATTGCTTATGTTAGTGACCTTTTTCTTGCTCCAAAATGCTTCAGTGTTTTGCGATGAGACCTTACTGCATGATTATGTCTTGTAGGAAATTTGAGTGAAGATTTTTAAGAATTTTGGAAGAAGAGTTAAGTCAGAGGTGAAGAAGGAAAAGGAAAAGGTGATTAAAGATATAGAGAAGAGAAGGGAGGAAAGGGAATAGAAAGAAGGAAAAGGAAAGAGAGAAAAGTCTTCTAGAGGAAAAAATGTTGAAAGGAAAGAAAACCAATGGGAAATGAATACTGAAAGCAAACCTTGCACATTTTAACATGCTTAGAACTCCCTGGTGAAAAAAACAGTATGAGAACCTATAAGACATTATTTAAATCTTATGTTGTTGTGCCTTAGGACTGAAACCAAGTCCTAAGCTTATCATCTCTGAGTCCCTGTGCACTTAAAGAGAAAAAAAAATGCTTTTCAAACTGGCAATAGAGAAAAGTTCTGAATCTCAAAGCAACAAATGAAAACATACACACTAACTCTTCAGATTTTTCCTCTTCCCTAGAGCTCACTTTTTCTGAGAAGGAAAACAAAAATGTAAGAACCCAGCTGAGAACTGAATTTTTCTTCAGCTGTATAGAGAAGAGTTAGAACATGGATGGCCCCAAACTTCAAATACCAGGAGACCAAAATGACACTTTAATAAGTGGGAGAATTCTTGGCTATATTCTTTGGTTGTAGGGTTTTCTTCTCTAGGCATCTCTTTTTCTCTCTGATGGGTGGCTATTCAGGTGTGTGTGTGTGTGTGTGTGTGTGTGTGTGTGTGTTTATGCACACACATGAATGCATGAGTGTGAGAGAGAGAGGTGTTGAAGGAATTTGGTGCCCTGGAGTTTGCTTACACATACTCACACAAGGCACACTATCCATGAAAGGAGTATTTGTATCCACGAAAGTAATATTTATACCATGGAAATAAGCAAGGCCCAAACACAATACACGCTTGCTTGTTTTCCACAGGATCGGTTGCCGTATTATCAGAACATTCTTGGGAGAAATAGATGGTAAAATAAAAATAAAAGACAAGAAAAGAATGTGAAGAAAGAAAAAAGAAAGAAATTCCAAAGAGAAAGAGAAAAACAAGTGGTTTTGGAAGAAGAATTTTAAAATTTGAGCTGTGCTAAACCTTCCTTTGGTAAGTAAATGAGTTTCATTTGTGAATTTGGTATGAAAGTTTTGGGCTTTTCATTGTTTGTTTGTTTGTTTTGACCAGTAATAAAATCACTACAGATGGTGACTGCAGCCATGAAATTAAAAGATGCTTACTCCGTGGAAGAAAGTTATGACCAATCTAGACAGCATATTCAAAAGCAGAGACATTACTTTGCCAACAAAGGTCCATCTAGTCAAGGCTATGGTTTTTCCTGTGGTCATGTATGGAAGTGAGAGTTGGACTGTGAAGAAGGCTGAGCACTGAAGAATTGATGCTTTTGAACTGTGGTGTTGGAGAAGACTCTTGAGAGCCCCTTGGACCACAAGGAGATCCAACCAGTCCATTCTAAAGGAGATTAGCCCTGGGATTTCTTTGGAAGGAATGATCCTAAAGCTGAAACTCCAGTACTTTGGCCACCTCATGCGAAGAGTTGACTCATTGGAAAAGACTCTGATGCTGGGAGGGATTGGGGGCAAGAGGAAAAAGGGACAACAGAGGATGAGATGGCTGGATGGCATCACTGACTTGATGGACATGAGTTTGAGTGAACTCCGGGAGATGGTGGACAGGGAGGCCTGGCGTGCTGTAATTCATGTGGTCACAGAGAGTCAGACATGACTGAGCGACTGAACTGAACTGAAGCAAGTAAGAGTCAAAAAACTAAACATGGTTCCTGGGAGGCAGAGGCAACCTTCTGCTGGTAGAGTGAACCTAGAAAGATGAAAATCAGGAGCAAATGCTATGCTTCTGATACAGGTTCCTGGTCTGACTGAATTTCACTTTTTTAAAAAAATTTGATTTGTATTAGAGTGCAATTGATTTAAATGTTGTGTTAGTTTCTACTGTACAGCAAAGTGAATCAGCTCTACATATAATCCCCTCTTTTGGATTGGCTACCCACTCCAGTATTCTTGGGCTTCCCTTGTGGCTCAGTTGGTAAAGAATCTGCCTGCAATGTGGGAGATATGGGTTCAATCCCTGGGTTGGGAAGATCCCCTGGAGAAGGGAAAGGCTACTCACTCCAGCATTCTGGCCTGGAGAATCCCACGGACTGTATATTCCAAGGGGTCGCAAAGAGTCAGAAATGACTGAGCTACTTTCACTTCACTTCACATTAAATAATATCAGAGCACTGAGTAGGGTTCTCTGAGCTGTACAGTATGTTCTCATTAATTATGTATTTTATACATGGTATCAATAGTGTATATATGTCAATCTCTATCTAGCAAATTCATCTTACTTCTTTTGTTCCCTGTCCCTCTTGGTCCATACATTTGTTCTCTATGGCTGTGTCTCTATTTCCGTCTTACAAATTAGATCATTTATACCATTTTCCTGGATTCCATGTATGAGACTGAGAAGCATTTATTCTTCTATCTGAAAGACAAGTAGATAACCCACACCATCTGCTTTCAGAAACAGTGAAGACCAAATTCAATGAAGTTCATAATTCCAACATGGAAACTTCTATGCTTTAAGGATTTGATCTTTATATTTAGAATATAAAATCTCCGACTTATTAACACTTTAAACATTTACGTTTAAGTTTCAATGAGCAGCTGAGTTTTTTAGATGGCAAAAAAATGACTGAAACATCCAAATGTCAAATTTGCTCTTTTTTTTTTTTTTTTTGAACAATGAAAATGAATGACCCTGAATGAATCTGGGTCATTCAGATTCTCCCACTTATTAGTATAAACAATTAACAAAAGGAGAGAAAATATAAATCAGTGTGCAGGAAGGTGTTGATTTTAGTATTGAATAAGTAAAAATTAAAGAACAAATTGTAAGTAACTGCTTGGTTTGTCCTATTTTTTTTTTTTAAACATGCTAAGAAATTTTATCAAGGCAAGGAACAGAGATAAAGATTAGCCTACACCTCTCAAGGATGTGTATGTTTTACAAATCTCTCCTAATTTCTCCTCCTGGAAATCAGAATTATTAGCAGAGGGAGGAAACTTCCTACAGCCAGAGCCCCATTTTTCAAGGAGGCCAGAAAACTTCAGGGCTCCCAAATGTGGAGGTTTTCTCCTCACTTTGGATAAGAAACCGGCCAATCCAAGTTCCTAAATGAGTCTGAGTTCCCTCCCTGAGATGCAAACACTAACGGGGCCCTAGGTGGGGGAGCTGCACTTTTGCGTTATGACAAAAGGAAAAGCACACATTGCCAGGGATTCAAATGAGAGGATATAAAGTCTCCAAGCCAAAGAGAGCAACTCTCTGGTCCTAAGATTCCTCCCTAATAAAGTAAATTCACTCCAAATGTCATTTTTAGCCATAACATTTTGTGCTCTCACAGGATGAAAAGTCAGAAAAATTGGTGTTTGACTATCTCCCAGAAAGTCTGGTGTGAAAGCCATGACTTTTGACTGCAATGTTTTAGAGTTGCATGAAGAGACTTTGAAAGTTCTGCTTCCTTGCCTTCATGGTAAGGGCAGGCAAGCAACAAACCAAAAAAATAAAGACATATTGTACTCTTCTAAACCATACCAATGTTTAATGACTTTCATGTGCATTTTTATTGTATTTTTTCCAAGAATAATACTCATGTTTTTCTTGTCATTTGGGAAAATTAGGCACCTGGAAATTCTCAATATATATTGGATTTGTTTGTTTTTCAGTGACTGTGTATGGAGGAATAGTAAACAACACAAAGCCTAGTATAATACTGGACACATACTAGACAACTGAACCTGAGCTATTTGTGAATAGCTACTCAGCTTGTTTGGATGTTTCCTGCTCATTCTGAGATTGGTTACTGCTGTCTGCATCTCTCCTCCCCATCCGGCTCCTTCTGTGTCACCTTCTTCCATATAGTTCCAGACACACAGTGTATGCCTATGTTTATTCCTAACCATTCCTAAAGGCCCCCTTCAACCCCCATTCCCTAACTGAAGAAACTGGTTCCCAAAATATTCTTTCTCTGAACCTCCGTGAAGTGCATTCTCTTAGAGCTAATTAATTGGCCCCCTATATTCTGCCTTGAGCTACAGTTTGACAACACATTGCCAGGGATTCAAATGAGAGGATATAAAGTCTCCAAGCCAAAGAGAGCAACTCTCTGGTCCTAAGATTCCTCCCTAATAAAGTAAATTCACTCCAAATGTCATTTTTAGCCATAACATTTTGTGCTCTCACAGGATGAAAAGTCAGAAAAATTGGTGTTTGACTATCTCCCAGAAAGTCTGGTGTGAAAGCCATGACTTTTGACTGCAATGTTTTAGAGTTGCATGAAGAGACTTTGAAAGTTCTGCTTCCTTGCCTTCATGGTAAGGGCAGGCAAGCAACAAACCAAAAAAATAAAGACATATTGTACTCTTCTAAACCATACCAATGTTTAATGACTTTCATGTGCATTTTTATTGTATTTTTTCCAAGAATAATACTCATGTTTTTCTTGTCATTTGGGAAAATTAGGCACCTGGAAATTCTCAATATATATTGGATTTGTTTGTTTTTCAGTGACTGTGTATGGAGGAATAGTAAACAACACAAAGCCTAGTATAATACTGGACACATACTAGACAACTGAACCTGAGCTATTTGTGAATAGCTACTCAGCTTGTTTGGATGTTTCCTGCTCATTCTGAGATTGGTTACTGCTGTCTGCATCTCTCCTCCCCATCCGGCTCCTTCTGTGTCACCTTCTTCCATATAGTTCCAGACACACAGTGTATGCCTATGTTTATTCCTAACCATTCCTAAAGGCCCCCTTCAACCCCCATTCCCTAACTGAAGAAACTGGTTCCCAAAATATTCTTTCTCTGAACCTCCGTGAAGTGCATTCTCTTAGAGCTAATTAATTGGCCCCCTATATTCTGCCTTGAGCTACAGTTTGACTGTCTTCATGGAGGTCTTATTTCCTCATCATGAGAACCTCAGAACTGTCCACCACAGTTTGCTCATCTTTGTACCCTAGTCCCTAGTGAAGCCCTATATATACAGTAGATTTGTGATGAACATTTAATGAAAGACAGAAGGAAAGAATCAGTTCATCACTCAGGTAATCTAGTTTTCAGCTAAGAGGCAGAGGGTTACTACTTCAAAGATATAATAATAATTGTCTTTTACACAGCCTTTTTTGGCAAGAATACACAGTCTCCTTGTGATTAGAGAAGTATTTATCTCATTTGATTATCTATTTTGAGTGAAATTTGCATCATTTCTTGAGGTCTTCTGCTCAGATTAGATCAAATCCAATTGGCATCTTGACTTACATGCCTATTAGACTATTCCTCAGAGCTGGATATTATGGATACAAAGAAAGATGCTGAAGTCTTTACCTTCCAGGAATCCATGTTGTGATGTGGAGGATGGGAAGTAAATTATTGCAGTACTACAAAGATGCTTCTGAAGAGACACATGAAACAATCTGTTAGAAACAGAAAAAGAAACACTTCCCAGGCTATACCTTGGAATGGGCCAGGGAGGGACTCAGAGAGAAGGAGTTAAACATTAAGTTTATATTCTTTATACACATAAAGGGCACCTAGAAAAAACATACAATCAATATCAGATAAAAATGTATCATTTAATAAAAGAACTAAAATGCTATATTCTTGACTGGTAGTTATCTAATTTTTATTTTTTAAATATGTCTCTTAACATGTAAAGCAGTGAAAGTGAGAATATGTTATAAGGAATTAGGTTAAGAGGAAGGGGCTCTCCCTTCTCTTTCCTCTTCTTGCCTTGACTCTGAAAAGGGATCTAGAAGCCAAGTTTAAAACCCATTGATCAAACAAAGACATAGAGTGGATATTTTAAAATTCTATTAAATCATGAAGTCTAAGTATTCAAAGTTATATCATGTCTATAAAATAATGAAATATGTCATTTTGAAAATAAATCCCCCTCAGTTTTTATGAGATAATGATAATTAAAAATTAATAAAATACATGAAGGAAATCTTTTTGATCCTTAGGAAACAGAGGGCTAAATCTCATAATCCCAAGAGATGAATGGTAAATAGTGAATATTGTCAGAAATAAAGAACTTTTTCTCTGCCCTGTCAGTATTTCTGGGTGATCTAAGAGTAACAGGAAAAAATCAAACCAAAGTTCCATAACATATTTATCATCAGGCCACCCAAGATGGCTATTCTCTTGTTCTCTGTAATCCCCCTCCTGACCAGTGCCAACTTCACCTATACCCTGCTCACATGATTAACCTTCTCTCTTAAGCATAGAGGCTAATCAGTAAATGTTTGTGTGCTTGCACCAGCCCAGCTAGTGATTGTTCTAATCTTTAGATCAGAATGTCTCTGGGACGATTATCGAAGGGGTAGTGTACAGTGTGCTCCTCTGCTGGTGTTCCTAGTAACCAATGAGCCAACTTGACTCAATTACTTCTGTAACTGGAAATCTCCTTCTCTCCCTGGGAGTGAAGACTGTTGCCCTGCCCTGCCTGCTGTCTGCCTTCCACAGTAGGGAGTTGTTTCAGGACATTTTCTTTCAAACACATAAGGTCCCTCATTGATTAACCCACAGATGTCTCTGTTCTCACTCCAGGCTCTTTCTTCAATTTTGAGAGTGTTTGCAAGCCTGCAGATTGCAGCCCAACAACATGCATCGATAGGAGAGATCCAGGAAAACAGAGTAACTTGCCAAAATGCCTGAAGCCCTCACCAATAGTCTTCACCTAAAGACAAAAGAGGTGGTTAGGATAGGGATTTGGGACCTCAAAGGGGAGGAAAGCAATTCACATGGAAAGTGAAAAGGAAATCTTTGGTAAATAACTATCTTCTGAGATGCAGAGACAATGAGAGACAGAGTCAACTTGACCTCTAAGCCCTAAATCATTTCCTCCACCACACCTAGCCCATTTTCTTTGCAAATACCTCTGGTGAGAACTCTATTCCAGGAACGGAACGTCTATGAAATAGTTTTAGGTACTTGGGGGAAGGTCAAAATTTCTTCCTGGGCCTTTTGGACCTTGACTGTTTTCAGCTTAAAATAATCTACATGCCAAAGAGACATTTTGGAGTGATAAGTTTTGCTTCCCTACAGTAACCTATAAATGTGAATAGTTTAAGATATCTGCTAACAATAAAATAAATCATCAAAGAACATCTCCATAAGAACACATCTCCAAACGTTGAAGTTGTTGCCAAGAACAAAATGAATTTCCCCAAACAGAGCCATGTCATTGATCAAAGTCATAGCCTAAGACTGAATGGACCATGTGACTGACTTGGGAACATTTTCTAGAGAAATTAATATTATCACGAGTATAAACATTGCACAGTTTCTTTTTACCTCCAACTGGTAGTTCCTCTTTTTCTATGTCCTATTAAATTTAAGTGTAATTGCCTTTTCCTCTTGAGGCCTCTGAACAGAATTAATCAGTGTAGGAGCATTTGACTAAGTCACACCTCTGGCTTTCCAGGTGGCGCTAGTGGTGAAGAACCAGCTTGCCAATGCAGGAAACATAAGAGACTCAGATTTGAGCCCTACTCAAACCCGGGTTTGAGCCCTTTTCTACTTGGGTAGAGAAGATCCCCTAGAGGAGGAAGGCATGGCAACCTAGTCCAGTATTTTTGCCTGGAGAATCCCATGGACAGAGGAGCCTGGTGGGCTACAGTCCATGGGATCACAAAGAGTGGGACACGACTAAAGTGACTCAGCAAACACTCAGCACACTCTGTCTCAGTTCCTATTCCCCACAAACCCTTCCTAGGTCACCACAGTTTCAAAGTTTCAGATGAAGAGCCCAAATTGGATTAAGTTGCATACACAACTCAATGTGAGAATGTGAGTTGGCCTCCTTTTTTCAAACTGTGAATTAAACACATTCATCTGAAGGAGGTGTGAGTGTGTAAGATTTTGACCCATTATGTTGTAATGAATGACTCAGGAAAAAAGACATCAAGATATCAACCTGAAACTGCAAATTGCTTGGAACAATGGCCTGTTTTATATTCTGCTATTTACAAACTGTGTTGGTGGTGGGGGGCATAAAACCGCCTGTATGGAATCTTGAAAAAAGAAACAGTGAGTGAGGAGAGGTTGCTCTCTGTATTACAAAATTTCCAAAGGGTCTGGAAGAGAAAGAGCTTGCATTTTTTCCCCCATTTTATTTGTTTTTGTGTTTTTCCCTTTGGGCCATCTGCAAGTGAACCAGTCTAAATTGGTTTAATCAATCACTAAGAATTTGCAATTCTATGCTAAGTGCTATGAGAGATAGTAAGAGACTGTAAAATACCAACAGGTATTCTGTGAAACTGGGACATATAAAAGGCAGACTTCAACTGATTCACAGATAAAGGATGCCTCCTAAGGGGCTCAGATGCCTCCTCAGGGGTTGAATATCAGTCATGTCCCCACTTCCAAATACTCTTTCAATGTTAACTGCCAGAGAGGAAAGTTTACATTCCCGATTAGTAATTATATTCTGGGTCTTTAAACTTATGAAGCTAAGTAATAAAGATCCACAAATGTCAACTATTATAAGCAAAGAAAAAAAAAATCCTCTTTAGTAACTAATAAAATTTGATCACACTTAGACCAAGTCTGCGGAGAAGGCAATGGCAACCCACTCCAGTACTCTTGCCTGGAAAATCCCATGGACAGAGGAGCCTGGTGGGCTGCAGTCCATGGGGTCACGAAGAGTCGGACACAACTGAAGAGACTTAGCAGGAGCAGCAGCAGCAACAGACCAAGTCTATGGTTCCTTTACTTTGTGTAAGATAACACCCAGTTACTGTAGTAACCCTGGTTGAAGTAAGTCATCTTGTGCTGATCAGAAACTTTATCAAGCAACTACCTATGATCAGTAAAAATGTCAAAAAGCATATTGTTAAATAAAATTATTTAAAACATAAGGGCCTCAGGGGAAATAATAGAGTATGTTTTTCTTTGTGTGTGTGTGTGTGTGTGTACTAGAACCATAACACTGAGTATATCATCCTCCATATGATACTACATATTTCCCAGGACTCAATAGCTCAGACTTGAACTTAAATTACCTACCTACCCTGTCCCAAGTGTATATTTGTAGAGCATATCCCTAGATTTAATATGACTGATTAATAAAGTTCACTCAAACTCAGTTCACAAGAATTTATATTGTGAATCAAAACATCCATCTGTAACAGCCTACTGAGGAATAGCTTCTTATATGAGATAATAGTCTTATTTGCCAAATATTAAGATGTTTCTGTCTTTTTATTTGAGAGATCCAGGGTGTATCTCACAAATATGAATGTTAGATTAATAGTGAACAACAATTTTATTTAGACTGCATGATGAGCTCTTCTCTATGTTCAAGCACTCTTTTTCAATGCATGGCATCCCAGGTGGTATGAAGCAGAATTCTAGATAGTGTGTAAAGCCACAGAGAGTTTTCTTCGAGAGTCAATATGTACCATAATTTGATGGAGAAAGATTTTATATCAACATAAACAGATTGCTATGGGAGAAAATAAAAGTGCACACAATGTTTTAAATTTCAACAAAAGACTTCAAAGAAACTAAATGTTTATGTCCAACTGCTTAAGTCCAAATGCTTAAATCCCTGACTGCATGTTTCCTCTCCTCTAATGTTAACAAAACAATCAATAGCATTGATTGAGCACTATGTATCAGTCACATGTTTAGTCCCTCCCTCTATTCATTATTTTACTTAAATCTTACAGCAATCCTGGAAAAAAGGTAATATTCATATTTCCAAGGTATAGAAAATAATAAAAGTGTTAAGTAACTCTCCTAAATTCACTAGAAATTTATGGTATTAAGATTCAAAATCAGGTTTGTTTGGATACAAGATCTTTTTTCTTGGTAAAATTAAGTAAAGAAAGAGAATTACTGCTTGCTGCTGCTGCTAAGTCGCATCAGTCATGTCCAACTCTGTGTGACCCCATAGACAGAAGCCCACGAGGCTCCTCTGTCCCTGAGATTCTCCAGGCAAGAACACTGGAGTGAGTTGCCATTTCCTTCTCCAATGCACAAAAGTGAAAAGTGAAAGTGAAGTTGCTCAGTCGTGTCTGACTCTTAGCGACCCCATGGACTACAGCCTACCAGGCTTCTCCATCCATGGGATTTCCCAGGCAAGAGTACTGCTTAACTCATTATAAAAAGAATTGGATGATTATATGCCATCTAACTCTTGACTATGATCTACAGTAAACAAGTTTTAACATCTTGACCAAGTTGTGCTGTTGTAGCCGAGGGTACAAAGTCACTCAGAAGGACAATGCAGACAGTGGAGTGAAGTTTATTACACCAGCGGGCCCAAGGCAGAGTCTCCTCTTAGCCAAGGATCCCGAGCAGTTTTTGTGAAAACCAAGTGTACGTGTCCAAACCCACCTCCCCAAATTCCCTGAAACTATTATAAACAAAGGAAAAGAAAGATACAATCAAAGTTAACCTGTGATTCATATGCCTTAAGCCTAGATAGTTAACAGTGGACAATTTTCAATAGGCTTGTGGTCATACTCCAATAAGCATAATAGAATTTATGATTCTATTCTGTTACACAGATAATTAGGGTATCATTTTAGGCGTGGGAGCCTCTACGTCTGAGCCCTGGGGCTCTTCCATCTGGGGGGTCTGGTTTTCCAGTTGGTCTGTTGTTTCCATAGATACTGGGCATATAGCTCAAAGTCCATAGTCTGGCCCAAGATGGAGTCTTATTTTCAAGATGGAGCCTGTTCTGTCTGTTTCCTCCTTCAGTGCTTTGATGGATAACTAGTACCAGAATAAGTTCCAATTTCCCTATGATGGGAATTCCCACTGTTAAAATATTTCCTTATAAGTTTGATTAATGTCAATCAGTATACAAGGATACACGACTATAAACTAAACAAAATTATTTATTTAAACTAAGGACAAGACTTGTATTCATGATTTCTCCAGGGGAAATGCCAGAAAGAAAGCTTTAGGTTTTACTTAACTAGCCTGTTTTCATGTTCTCAGGTTGAAGGGTCCTTTTGCTTTCATATTAATACAGATCCCCATCAGTATTATGTATACTCTCTAACTTCTCAATTATATCTAGTCCCATTTCTTAAAAAAAAAAAAAATCTACATAATGTGATTCTTAAATCCTGTATTTCATTTTGCCCTCTTTCCAAAACACCAAATGTGAACATTTCATTGCATCGTTGACCTCGCCACGTATAAATATAATAAGCATCTGTATGGACTGAATTTTTGTTCCTCCCTCCACCCAAACTCATGTTTGATGTGATACTGTTTGGGTCTTTGGGAGTGTAGACAAAGCATGTTGTCTGTCATATCAGCAAACAAAGGACCTTGCACCATTAAGCCATCAGCCACTGTCATTGCAGTGGGATTCAGGATGGATAAAATAGCATACTGGTTTTAGAAAGTAAGGGTGTATATCAAAGTAGTGATTTCAGTAAGTCTAGACTTTTGCATCTTCCCATACATAGGAAAGTGTTAAATTCATTAAGTTGAAATGTTTAGCTTGCATTAAGTAATGGTAATCTTTGGAATATTCTGACTACCTGGTTTGGGGGGACTGATAGCTTGACTGATTGATTGCAAAAACTCCTATATATCCTAACTCCTCCCTTACCTCTTTGGAGCAGTCCCTCAGAGCTATCTGAGAGGCTGTCTCACAGGTGTAAGCCCTCAGTGTAAAGCATAATTTCTTCTTTTAGGCTGTGTGTATTTTTCTATTTGAAAAGGTAATTAAGTTTAAATGAGGTCATGAGGATAGAGCCCCCAAGACAGGATTAGTCTCCATGTAAGAAGAGAACGACACTTACTCTTTCTGACATGGGAGGATAGGGCAAAAAGACCTATTTGCAAGCCAAGAAGAGGGTCCACACCAGAATACAACCACGTTGCACCCTTATCTTAGACTTCTATCCTCCAGAATTGTGACATCAATGCATTTTTTTCAAGTCCCCCAGTTTATGGTATTTTGTTATAGCAATCAAGTTGACTAACAAAGCATCCATGCTTAGCATGGTCAGAATAAGACTCCTGACAACACCTGTCTCCAGCCGTCCAAATCTGCTTTTTCTGCAGTTGTCTACAGCTCATTCAAGCTATTCTAACCCAGATTTTCCATTTGTCCAGAATGATTTTCCTCCTGATATTTACAGTGATTTTTTTTACAAATACTGTCAACAAACAACTCTGAGATATTTAGTTTTTGTGTAGTTGAATATTTACTCATATTTGAGGGAGAGCAATATTTATTTACGCTGTCTCCCCAAGTAAAGAAAAGGGTTGCATTTATGAAACTGAAAACTACAGACTTAGGAACAGGATCCTATGTTTGTTGATCTGTCTTTATTTTTTCCACTGGGAAGCTGATTGGATGAAGGCCATTAAAGCATTAAAGGGCAGTTTGCCTTTGAGTAGCTAAAAGTTGTCTGGGAAGAAAGATTCAGCCCTCCACCCCGCCTTTGGCTTTTTTTTTTTTTTTTTTTACAGTTGTCTGAGAAGTCCTGAGAGTTTAGGTGTCACATTACCATTCTGTATGCACATAATCTCATGTATTGTGGTTGGTATGTGTACATGGATGCTCAGTGGTGTCTGACTCTTTGTGACCGCATTGATTAAAGCCTATTAGGCTTCACTGTCCATGGCACTTCCCAGGCAAGAATACTGGACTGTGTTGTCTTTCCCTCCTCCAAGGGATTCTGGTTGGTACCCATACCTATCAGACCAGATCCACTCCATTTTTCTTCATTAAGACTTATCATTAATATCATAGCTTCTGTCATCCTCTCAGATAAGGATTCACAATCAGCAGCAGGACCCCACAGGTTTCATCTCCTTTGTACGTTCTCCACTTAATTTTCCTCAAAGAATGTAGTGATCTGATTTGAAATTTTTATTTTATTGTTAATTTACATAGCAAACTCTCTCTCCCTGTGCAATATGTTTTCTAAGAAAGTTCAGCTACTTTTCTCCCAAGAGCAATGCCTGTGATAGAGCTAATGTTCACAATAAATATTTGTTGAAAAATGATGAATTACTTGATGAATGAGGATCAGCCATCATCTGATTTATCTTAGTCAATGAGTTTCCAAATCTAATTTCATAACATTACTAAACTTGAGTGCAAATTCTGTAGTCACTCCATTCAATCACCCTCCACAGATCAATTCTAGCCACCATGCTTTCCTCATCATTCCCATAATGCTATATAGATATCAAGCCCCTGCTTCTTTGTTTAAACTTTTCAGTAGGCCTTGTATTCTTTTCCTTATAACTATATTAGTAATATATATTTTATTGCAAAGGCTTTAATGACTAAATATATATATGTATGTACACAAAGCAAACTTTGACTCTTCTCACTAAAATTCCATAATCATATAGATCTTATCCTTAAAAAACACTGTTAACTCGGCTTTCATCCTTCCAGATTTTTTTCAAGTGAAGGCTTTCTTTCCTCATTGATGTCTATTCCATACATTTCTATCTTCTCAGGAAAACCTTCTCAATCTCCAACTTAGGACAGTTTCTCCCACAC
Source organism: Cephalophus harveyi (assembly GCA_006410635.1). Classification (NCBI taxonomy): domain Eukaryota; kingdom Metazoa; phylum Chordata; class Mammalia; order Artiodactyla; family Bovidae; genus Cephalophus; species Cephalophus harveyi. Next base: position 120,117 of record SJYT01029446.1, on the reverse strand, counting down.
TTGATTGGATCCAACTGTTGCTCTATGCTACTTTTCTTTTATTTTTGCTGCTGAATGGGATACAGCCTTGAACTGGAAATTCACTTTTCATCTAAAAAGGTCACCTCTTCCAAGCAAGTATGTGAACTCCACTCAAGACAGGACATTTTCTTCTACTTTGGATTTCCCACTGTTCTAAGCATGGTACTTTTTTTTTTTTTTTTCAATATTTAAATGAAGTTGATGTCTTGGAATGCCTGTGAAGATTTTATAGAGAAAATCTGAAAATGTGAAATACAGTCTGGAAATCACAAATAATACATCCAACTAAGGTCACACCTATTTTGTGCTTTCATTATCAATAAATGCTTTAGACTCTGTGGGCCACTTTTATCTGAAAAAGAGGTGGTAAAAAAGTATTTCTATATCCCTCTAATATATTCTCATTTAATTTTTCTAAATGAGACTGAAAGAAAAATGAATCTTTTGAAAGCAGAAGAATTTTGGTAATCAGATCATTTCTATTCAAAGTTCAGCCCAAAAACTTCTAAATAACTACCCTAGTACAACTTGTATTGGAGACATTGACTTTGCTAATTTTCTCTTTTAGAGAAGATCTGGTTAATTTATTGTTGTTGTCCTTTTATCTTATTATTCTATTATTGGTTAAATCATCAGAGATCTGTGAATGCATGAGACAACTGGAGAATTATTCTATTTAATCAAAGTCTAACACTCATCTCACATGCTAGTAAAGTAATGCTCAAAATTCTCCAAGCCAGGCTTCAGCAATACGTGAACCGTGAACTCCCTGATGTTCAAGCTGGCTTTAGAAAAGGCAGAGGAACCAGAGATCAAATTGCCAACATCCGCTGGATCATGGAAAAAGCAAGAGAGTTCCAGAAAAACATCTACTTCTGCTTTATTGACTATGCCAAAGCCTTTGACTGTGTGGATCAC
>SJYT01029446.1:18870-118997 GCA_006410635.1 Cephalophus harveyi | reverse complement strand
AGACTCTTGAGAGTCCCTTGGACTGCAAGGAGATCCAACCAGTCCATTCTGAAGGAGATCAACCCTGGGATTTCTTTGGAAGGAATGATGCTAAAGCTGAAACTCCAGTACTTTGGCCATCTCATGCGAAGAGTTGACTCATTGGAAAAGACTCTGATGCTGGGAGGGATTGGGGGCAGGAGGAGAAGGGGACGACCGAGGATGAGATGGCTGGATGGCATCACTGACTCGATGGACATGAGTCTGAGTGATCTCCGAGAGATGGTGATGAACAGGGAGGCCTGGCGTGCTGCGATTCATGGGGTCGCAAAGAGTCGGACATGACTGAGCGACTGAACTGAACTAACTTTTAAGTTTGGGAAGATACACATACACATACACACACATTTAAGATTTTGTATAGATTTGTTCACATATACAGGATGCCATGTGTTAAGATAGGAACCAAACTTTGGAAGTTCTGTCAATACATCCAAGTGCCCATGCTCACTGGTCTTGTGACCTTGGACAGCATTTTTCTCTGGGATTCTTACCTATGTAATAAGATACATATGAGACCAGTTGGTCAGGTAGCTAACTAAGAGTGACCATACAACTTTTCAGTGTATTTACATATCTGTGTAAATTACCCTGGTTTATGAAATCGCACTTATGGAGAACAGATTTTGATTGAATATACTATCATTATCTGACTTTACTGCAAAACTTTAGGCTTGTTAATTATTTTCATATCATTTTCTTCAATACTAGAAAAAAAATTTTTTTTTTTCTTTTTACCTTTGACTCTTGGCGTGACTGCTAGTGACAACCCACCACTGAAGGGCTTCAGTAAACAGAGAATAGGAGATTTCTTAAACAAGTGAATTATTTAAATCTGCATATGCAATGAGACCTGTTAGGCAAAACTTCTGCTCAGTAAGACCCCCAGGCTCTTAGGAAGATATTTGATATGTAATTTCCTAAACTGCTTACAGTAGTTTTTGCATCTTATTGTTTATTTTGCATGAAATTGTATTGTCAGTAGGAAGGTTCCCAGAGAGAGTCTTGATTGAAATATGCTTGGATGAGCATTAGGCTTTATTTTTTTGTGCATGTAATGGTATTAAATCTTCAAGTTATTGCAAGTTGAATATTTGCCAAGATTTAAATCAAAATGATTTCTTTTCTTTGTTGTGCTTTCATTCTGTTTGGTTCCTTTAAATAATGCACATTTTCTCCTTAGTTAAGCAAAAAAAAAAAAAAAAAAAAAAAAAAACGATATAAAGGCAGATGAAAGGTACTTCATTAGTAAGCACAAACATTTCTAACACATGCTTGCTCCATATCTGAGATAAGAGAGAGTCCTTAATGTTATCAGTCCTTATAGCTTCAGTTTTCTTTGTCTCTGGGCTTATCTTCCAAGTCTATGGCTCTTGGCTTCTAAGTCAACTAACTTGGGTCAAAAGGAAATCTAATACTAGCCCTTTGTATTCAAGTCACTAGGTTAGCAGGTACCAAGCACAGGTAAGGGATCCAGAACTGTGTTTGTCACTCTACTGACACCAAAAACACATGACCCTGCTTCTATTGCAGTGAGCAGAAAAGGTTTCCCCACATGACACAAACACAACCGGGTAATCACACTTATAAAGCAAACACATGTCAGGTAAGATCAAATAGAGAATGAACACATATACCCACTCACACATAGAATGTGCTTCTAAAACATACGATTTCACATAAAAAAAAGGAAATATTCAAAATATCCTGACTTTTCCTTCTTCTCAATTTTTTGTTTGTTTTCTTTTCTCCTCTCCCTTGATTTCCCCCTTTTGTGTCTATTTTGTCTCTCATTATTTCTCTGTCTCTCCATTTCTGTCTCTTCCTCATTTGGGAAAGTTTCAAAAGCCCTTACAGCTTTATTAAAATTTCAACCAGTCTGATGCCTTTTCTACTGAATTTCTTCATCATTAACAAGAGCTAAATTTTAAAAGATGTCCTCCATAGCCCATAAAAGGCTAATGTGACAAAATACACTCCCTGGTTAGATTATGGTGCAGATGGTTTTCAAGTGAACTGAAAACATTTTGCTCAGTTTTTTAAGTTTGTAGGGAGAATACAAGGAAGAAGGTGGAAAGTAGGATCCTTGCAGTTTTGCAAAGAATTTCCTTTCGAGTCAAGCTCAGTTGTAGTATGTTCATCTTCTCTGTTCCAAGGTAATGCATTTCCCTCTGTGTGTCTATAGTTTCTCTGCTTCTGCACTTAGCAATCTAGTATTTGTCAAGCATCTTAGTCTTGACCAAACATAACCCTACAATAGAGGATGTATTCTTTGGGGAAAAGAACTATACCATGACCTTTTGGGTAATGACTAAACCACATTTAAAAGCCTAGTAAAAACTCATTAAATATTTTCTGAACAATTAAGTGAGTTGTTAATTCACTGATTCTTAATTATGAAAGATTGTGTGATATGGGTAGTATGGAATACATAAACTAAATCAAAATTACGTAATCCTCTGCTATAATGTCTCAAGGACAAAAATAATTTTTAAAGAAAATGGAAACACCTCTCTGCTTTCCCCTCCTCTTTTACAGTACAATGGCCTCTTTGCTCCTCCATCAGGAAGAGATTAAAAAGTAATAAGCATATTCATTTTAGCTTGTACCTCCAAGCTCTTCACTGGCACAGTTTCTCTCTGAGAGTAAGTCAGTTTTCTAGATGACTTGCAGTAAGAAAAACTACTTTGAAACCTACTTCTTCTTTGTAGGGATTGGAGAATTCTAAAAATCATTTCAGAGAAGGTATGTACTTAATTGGTTGTTGGAATGAAAATACTAGTAAATAGAATGAATTGCAACAATTTAAATATGAGCTAATTGATAAGACTCATTACCCTTGCAAATGAACACGGTTTCCAAATAACGATCCACTGTCCATCCAAACCAGGAGGGATTAAGTGGTGGTCATTAAACATGTAGCACTTCCCAGGTGGCTCAGTAGTAAAGAATCCACCTGCCAATGCAGGAGATGAAGGAGACGTGGGAGATAACCGGTTGGATTCCTATATCAGGAGGATTGCCTGAAGAAGGAAATGACCACCCAGTCGAGTATTCTTGCTTAGAAAACCCCATGGTCAGAGAAGTCTGGCACTCTATAGTCCATGGGGTCAAAAAGAACCAGACATGACTGAGCACCTATGCACAAATAACCATGTACCTTAGAAAGAATGCATCTTACATTTTGGAGGACAGGCTGATTTCTTGGGATTAGGAATCCATACCAATTTTTTGTTATGATTTTTCCTTTCATTGTGAGTTTTAAGACTGCTGCAGTGAGCTGTTCCAACATTTTCATCTCCTGATCCCTTATTACTTTGAGCCAAAGATTCAGTGTTCCCTACTTTGGAGGGTGTTGCTTGTATGCAATTATGTTGGCTTAATTATAGTTCATTCTTCCTCGTTGTTGTATGACCAAGTGCTCACTTTATTGTGGGCTGTTGCTGTCAGGCCTAATCCCTGGAAGTATATTAGCATGCATTTCAAAAAGAAACACACACACACACACAAATTGGGGCAGAAGAAAACTCACAAACAGGGAGACAGCTTAACCTACTGCTACTGCCTTTAGAGACAGAAAAACAAAATCCCAGGATAACATGGTCCCCACTGCCGACCTAATGCAGGTCTGCAACCCAATAGTCACTAGCGTAAAGTTCTATCATGGAAAAGACTGAAGTTAAGCTAGGACTAAGCTAGAAAATATGCTAATATATGTCTTCTTGTGATCTCTCATCTTTGTTCTTTCGTTTCTGGATTCTTTTTCACACCATCCTTATTACTTTTTATTCTCATCTCATCCTACTCTTTTTATTCCCAACTCCCAGCACAGGAAGCTTTTATTCTAGCCCTTTTGTAATGACATCAAAGTCTGATTTCAGGAAAGAACTGAAAACATATTAAAGCTTACGTTATTTCTTGACTCCACAAAATAGGATGGGCCCCAGTGAAGTGCCATGTAAGTCACTGTTTCTTAAACTTGAGCATGAATTAGCATCATGCATCTCAGAGAAGGCAATGGCACCCCACTCCAGTACTCTTGCCTGGAAAATCCCATGGATGGAGAAGCCTGGAAGGCTGCAGTCCATGGGGTCGCTGAGGGTCGGACACAACTGAGCGACTTCACTTTCACTTTTCACTTTCATTCATTGGAGAAGGAAATGGCAACCCACTCCAGTGTTCTTGCCTGGAGAATCCCAGGGACTGCTGTCTATGGGGTTGCACAGAGTCAGACACGATTGAAGTGACTTAGCAGCAGCAGGAGCAGAGGGTTTCTTGAAACTCATATCATTGGGCCCCCAACTCAGTTTCTTCTTCAACAATCTTGAAGCAGTGACCGAAGATGTGTGTTAATACTAAGTTCTGAAGCAAAGCTGATGTCACTAATCTGGGGGCCAACCAGTGATTTGCTTGCTATTTTCAAATGTTAGCTTAAATCCCATGAAAAGCCCAGTGGAAACAACCTGACCTCACAGCATAGTCTCAGCCAAGCCTGGGCTTTCCTAGTCCTTCCTTTACTCTGAGGTTGTGGGCATGTGTGAAGATAACTCTCTGAACCTAACCCATGTCCTTGAAGTGACTTCCAGCAGCTTGCTGCCCTCCTAGAAATATCTGGGTTTCCAAGGAAAGTGACAGTTGTGGGTCCCAATATAGGAAAACAATGCATGCCTTGGAGAACAATTTAGTGACAGAAGAATATAACATATTTCTCGAGAGGGAAGACCTCCTAGGTGGCCTTACTGTTTTGAACCTGAACTTTCATACAACAATGCCTGGGCTTCCTCCTCACTGCCCTATTACACAGGACAGTGTCTCTTTGCTTCAGGAAATATCTAGAGTATCTTGGGATATGGTTTTCATTAAAATTTTATTTGAATGTTACTCATTTATAGAGGTATATATAGAGATATGCTTTTTCTGTTATAAGGTTTCAACTTCCCCTCCAAGGTATAAAACTACATTCCATGCATGCATTTATTTTGTTGACAATCTCTTATAAGAAGGCCTGTTCGAGTGTGTAAGCTGAGACTTTTTTCTTCTAATCTAAGTGGCCATGTCCTCCCTGTATTTCCATGAACAAGTTAAACAAATAAGGGGAAACTGAGGAAATAAGGCATTGAGGTCTGATTTTAGAGCAGATTGAAGGCCTTGTTAATCTTATCCTTCAAACTCACCTTTCTTAATTAATACCTGGAATTTCAGTTTTCAATTTATAGCTTCTATTGACATGTGACAATAAAGACTAATCTAATGTGTGACATGTAGAAGGTATTCAATATGTGACTAAATAATATATAAATGAGTAGATTTATTTATTCCAAACCTTCAGTTTAAGAGAAATTGTCTGGTGTTCTTAGCTAGCTGGCACCTAAAGCTGGTTTCACTCACATGTCAGGGTAATGAAGACTCTGAGAACCAATTTTCATTTTCAACAGTTCCGTGAGGGGGATTCAAAGTAGAAGAAGTGGAAAAGACAGGGATACAAAAGGCACATTTTCAGAACTCAGAATTTGCCCTCAGCCTTACCTCCCCAGTGGTCTATACCCACCCATCATGATTCTGCTCTGGTTTCTGCTTCCTCTGACTTGAACCTGTGTCTGTGCCAGTTAGTCCTCCAGCTCCTGTCTAAAGTTGCTGAGAATACGGTCAATAAAACACTGATTAAATGGTAACTAGAAATTTGTTGTTTCTATGTTGTTGTTTAGTTGATAAGTTGTGTCCAAATCTTTTGTGACCCCATGGGCTATAGCCTGCCAGGCTCCTCTCTCTGTGGGGTTTCTCAGGCAAGAATACGGGAGTGGGCTGCCATTTCCTTCTCCAGGGGATCTTCCTGACCCAGGGAACCTGGGTCTCCTGCCTTGCAGGCAGATTCTTTACCTCTGAGTCACTGGGGAAGTCCAAATAGAAATTACATATGTAAAATTCATAGCACAATAGGTGATCCACAAATAGGCACTCAATATACACTTGATTAATTTGAATCATTGCGTCCTCCTTGGATTATTGCTAATATGGTTTCTCCCTAGCTCTGTGTTTGTTAACAGTCTGAGTTCCAATGCATTAATAATTTGGGATCTACTCTGGAGAAGTTCTCAGAATTGAGCCTGGGGTTCAGTTCAGAAAATGGTGGTCCTTAATCAGTTCTGAATATTCATTGGAAGGACTGATGCTGAAGTTGAAGGTCTGATATTTTGGCCACCTGATGTGAAGAAATGACTCACTGGAAAAAAACGTGATGCTGGGCAAGATTGAAGGCAGGAGGAGAAAGAGACAACAGAGAACTAGATGGTTGGATGGCATCACTGACTCAATGGACATGGGTTTGAGCAAGCTCAGGGAGTTGATAATGGACAGGGAAGCCCGGCGTGCTGCAGTCCATGGGGTCACAAAGAGTCAGACACAACTGAGCAACTGAACTGAACGGAACTGGAGAAATTCTCAGAGTTGAGCCTGAAAATGGTGGTTCAGTTGAGGTGTGGACATAATGTAATGAAGACTAGCAATTTTCCCCATACAGAGAGGTATCAATTTTCACTGATCAACAAATGAAAAGCTGACAAATGTTCTGCACTCTGTTCATTAAGAGGGTGTGGGACTGTGGAAACTCTTTCCTCATCTTTAGGAAACTTAAGTGGGCAGATGGTCTTATTCTTAAATGCTAAATAAAATATCTTTCAGGCATCTTCTCAGCTTTCCCTTGTGGCTCAGCTGGTAAAGAATCTGCCTGCAGTGCAGGAGACCTGGGTTTGATCCCTGGGTAAGGAAGATCCCCAGGAGAAGGGAAAGGCTACCCACTCCAGTATTCTGGCCTGGAGAATCCCACGGACTGGATAGTCCATGGGATTGAAAAGAGTCGGACACAACTGAGCGACTTTCACTTCACAGCTTTTCTCACCGCTATCAATCTCGGAAGTTCAAGTCCCACTAAGACATATTACTTTAAAAAGCAAGCAAGTAATTTCATTCTCCTCTTTTCCCTTGTCCTATGTTATGTAAGTTGTCTGACTCAAATGTTTCTATATTATAGTCAACTTTATTTTTCTGTCAAATGGATCATGCACAGACCATAGTCTCTCTCTGTTATTTTTAGTTTACTGGTAGTAGTTCAGCTTTTCCTCATCAGACAACTTTTCACAACATAAACACATCTAATTCAATTTTATTATTTTCTCCTCTATTTGCTAAAAGTCTCTCCTAGTTAGCACTGTATATTTTCATGTCTCCTTATTTTCTTACTCATTAACATTTTTATTCTCACCCTCATTATTGCGGTCATAATTTGAACAATGGGTTAATCATAGTTTGAAATTTTAAAGTATTAGTAGTGATATACCTTTGTTGAAGCAAGGACATCATACAGTTTGAAGTGGCAATTAGGAATAATTAAGATCTTCTGTCGATAATATATAAACCCTTGAAAATACTCATAATTCCTTTTCAAAATATCTACAAAATCTCTACATAGCTTTTCATTCTTCTCTAATTTAGAAGGCTTGCCTCAGTATTAGCTTAAAATATACATAGCAAGCATATGGTTTCAATTATAGCATTTTTTGCATTGTAAAGGTGTTGCGTTTTATTTTATACTATTTTATTTTACATTGCTTCATTTTGAACATACAGCCTAATGAGTTAATTAGGCATTGGCAATACTCTCCTAGACATCTCAATCACTATGATACTGTCCCAATGGAGAAATATAAAAGATTTTTAAACAACTGATTTACAGAGAAATTTTCAGAAAATAATGTTTATGTTGTATTCTGCTGAGTAGATAAAGTTAATTTCCTTTGTATTTCTTTTGCCATGATTTGATTGCTGAAAGATTTTTTTCCTCAAAAATAAGATTACATTGTATATTATAGATATATTAAATTATTTTTGAACAAGGTGAGTATTAGAAAATATAGTAAAAGCAAATAAATTATTGAGCAGAAAATTCCTTTTGACTTCTTAGTTCCAGAAGATAAACTTAGGGTTGGAATTTCTTTTGCAGCTAGAAATAGGGAAGACAAATCCAGCATTGGTAATGGATATACAAATGTACAGAGGAAGATTAAAGGCAGATTTTGAAATCTTTGGGCTCACTTGATGGCTCAGACAGTAAAGAATCTTCCTGCAATGCAGGAGACCTGGGTTCCCTGGGTCAGGAAGATCCCCTGGAGAAGGGAATGGCTACTACTGAGCGATTAATATTTCATTTATTTATTTTTTTTTAATCTTTAGGGGGCAAGGTAACTCAGAATAAAAACTATGGCACCTGTGTCCCAAAATAAAGTCCTCAAAATAGCTGCATAAATATCATTTACTAAATAGTTTTCATCACCTTCAGCTTAAACATGGCCAGAGAATTTTGCACAATAAAATCTAAACAAAAGAGATGAGAAGATGGTGTCACTTCTGAGTGGAAGATTTTAGAGCTAGTGAGCAGTTTAAAAATACATTCTCTTTTCCTCAGTTTAAGTGAATGATAACTTTTTTTAAATTTTTTTGCTGTAATCCTGGAGAAGAACCTCTAACTGACCTATGTTGTATAATTTGTCAAGAAGAAAATAAACTTTGATTGTTCAATGCCCTTAAGATTTGGAAGTTTGTTACACAATGGAACAGAGTCCATCTTGGCTAGCAAAAATGCTCATTAAAAATATAGATTTCTGGACCATATTAAACAACTTAAGTTAGAATCAACAGTAAGTGAAGTCTAGAATTCTTAATTTTTAGCAAGATCTTCAAATGCTAAAATTCCTACATATTTAGAACTAATGGTATATAGAAATATTAGTTATAGGAAATGTACGTCAAGTCCAGATTATGAAAGATCTTAAATGCTAGATTCAGGATTTTGGTTTCTGTCCTGAGAACAGAAGAAAAACCTTATGTAACTGAGCAAAAGGCATGTAAAGACACAAGTAAATAATGATAACACAATTTGAAGTGATTGCCCCAACTCAGGGTAAAACATCACTCAGGTAGACATTTTGACTTCTGGCCTTGATTATGACCTTTTGAATTCAGAACAACAGCCTCTGAAGTATGCATGCATGTCAGAGGGGTGTGAGATAGGGGGTGTGACTGAAATGCTAAGGTATGAATTGAAAAAAAAAACACACAAACAAAAAACTCACGTAATGAAATCTGCTATTGAAAATTGCTTAAATAAACAACCACTAGAATTTGGGACATTAGATACTCAGAGGCTTTGGGTTAAATTATTTGGGGCTTTGTATTTAGACTGACGACTACATTCCCTATGATAGTAGAGATCAAGTTGTTGAGATATAAAAGCATAGATAGATGTATGGATGGGCTTCCTTAGTGACTCAGCAATAAAGAATCCACCTGCAGTACAGGAATCTCAAGAGGCACAGGTTAGACCCTTGGGTCAGGAAGATCCCCTGAAGTAGGGCATAATGACCTATTCCAGTATTTTTGTCTGTAAAAATATCCTCTATCCATGGATAGTGGAACCTGGTGGGCTACAGTGCATAGTGTCACAAAGAGTTGAACACTACTGAAGCAACTTATCGCATGCACACAGATAGATGGATGGATAAATAGATAGATATAGATAGACAGAAAATAGATCTCGATTTATACATTTTTCCAAATACATACAGTTCAGTTCAGTTCATTTCAGTCGCTGAGTCATGTCCAACTCTTTGTGACCCCATGAATCGCAGCACACCAGGCCTCCCTGTAGAGTGAAATTAATGTTAATTAATTAATTAATTATGAAATGAGGCATTCCCTTGTATCTACTGTGCAGACAATACTTATGTATAGTTTATAACAAATCACTTATTTCCTTATATACTTTCCTCTTTGAAACTATGTTTATGTTTGGGTGAAGCCATAGCCTAATCTCTATCTCATCTCTACCATATTAGCATTTAACCTGAGTCTTACCAATGATAGTGTCTCATTTCCTTTCCACAATAGTCAGTTCAGATTAGGCATAGACCTCATGTGGGGCTCTGTGAGTCATCCTCATGACTTTACTGAAGCCATCAAGAGGAACTCTTATCACTACAGGGTTGGTGATGTATTCCCCCTTCCTCTTAATGGAGTTCCTTTCTTTCTTTCTTTCTTTCTTTTTTTTGCTGCAGTTAAGCACTTTTTGTCCCCCAGGAAAACAGCAAATATGACATAAAAGAAATTCATTGCATCTTTTCATGTACCTATCGGCCATTCATATGTCTTCTTTGAAGAGATGTCTGTTTAAGTCTTCTGTCCATTTTTTGATTGTGTTGTTTGTTTTGATGCTGTTAGGCATATAAGCTATTTGTAAATTTTGAAGACTAATCATCTTGTCCATCACATCATTAGCAAAAACATCAATGCATGGGTCAATCTCTAAGTTTGGAGAAAAGTTTGAACCTCACATTTCATCAAGTGTTTATTTGCAACACCTTAAAATACCCTAATAGAAATTGACTTAAAGTGACAGAGACTATGATATTATATCTCTGGGTATATAATGTCTACTTCTACAGACATAACCTAGGATGCTGCCACCATCTTTGCCATCATATAGAAAATGTGCCTGAGAGTGAAGATCACACAGAAGCAAGAGACTGAATCTCAATGATATCTTTGGCATACTGAGACTATATCTGTTATTGAATGCTCAGGTTTATGAAATAATTCATTCTTCCATTTTTCCCCCTCATAGCCAATTGGCATTGTATTGCCACTTGCTAACATATCAGTGTAACTCCATTCACTAGCTGGGTAACCTGGAGCAAATTACTTACCTATCTGAATCTCAGATTTCTCACCTGTAGAAACATAGTGTTTTGGTAACACTTAGAAAATCCATGCAAATAAGTTAACATACTACCTTACTTAATTTATAACAGTTTTATCATTATTAGTGGCAATTCTTAGTCATTTAGCAAGACAAATCTTATAAAAAGTTATAACATGCCAAATGCAGTTTCGAAATATCCAATGTTTGCTTTCTATATGGTGACAATCACTCTCTAAGTAACTATGTGTACAGATGATAAATATCTGGCTAAAATGTTATTATTATTATTTTTAATCTATCTTTTAGGTCTACAAGACCTAGTTATTATTCCTGGGATATTCCTTTTGGTTAAAGATGTTTTTGTTTTCTTGAGAGATCAATGTTTTTCCATATCACTGAAGTCTGAAGTGCAAGGAAAAAAAGGTTTTTTTTTTTTTGGCTTTTCACTGCAGTAAAATATAATTTAGCTGAAATAATGTGGTTCAATTGCTCATAAGTAAACTGCAGCTTAAACAATGACAGTTGGACAGTATTTGTTGTTGAGTCTCCTGTTTCAGAGGTAAGCTTTCTTATTGACTCATTTTTGATGTATTTTCTACAGATTAAGAGTTTGAAGAAAGGGGCCAAGGAAAAACTACCAGAGTGCTAAACTGAATTCCTATGAAGTGTATACTCTTAAGTTCTGATCTCTTTTTCACATACTTAACCTTAATTTACTGACATCAACTATAAAATGTGTGTGTGTGTGTGTGTGTGTGTGTGTGTTTGTATCATTTATTTTTCAGTTATCTAGATCCTAGAATCAAATATCTGGACCAGCACAAGTTCCAATTAAGTCTGATTATGTTTCTTTGGAAGAGTTAATTAAATTATTTCTTTTAGTGTTCTGGAAGGAAAATGCCAAGCCATGTGGATTGTAAATGACCTTTAGAACACTTAGAAATTTGCATACATGTGACACACCAGTTTATTGACATTCCTATCCCAGCTCTCAGAGACAGAGAAAGAGTAAGTGGTTTTCACTTGAGTGACACTTCTGAGAAAAGATCATTTTCATCATCACCAGCCTCCTTGTGTAAACCCATCTCTGTATTTAAATGTCCTGATAATCTTGTCATTTAATAGCTGTTTTTCTGGCATGGTTATAAAAGTCAAATTGAGAGCTCTGTTAGATAGCATCTTCCTAGGAAAAAATAAAGACAAAACCCCCAAAAAACTATAAACCAAAGTACGTAAACAGGGATTAAGAACTAGCTATCTAAGATATTCTTGCCTGGAGAATGGACAAAGGAGCCTGGCAGACTGCAATCTTTGGGGTCACAAAGAGTCAGATATGACTGAGTGAACTAACTGAGGGAGTGATCTAAGGTAGACACTGGTTCAGTTTCTTATTGATGTTGTCTGTTGGCATATTTGGTGGTACTAGCGGCAGTGAATGAGATTTTTTCTTCCTTAAGATGCTGGTCTTTATACGTGAGAGAACTGAACATGTTGCCACGGAGGCAGAGAGAGGACCATCCCTTTGGTCTTCGAGCCACTTCAGTTTGCTCTGACTGTGGCTTCTGCTCTTGGCCCTTTCAGACTTTTGCCAAGACAAAGGTTAACTCCTTTGTTCTAGTCCCTCAGAATTCAACTCTTTTCTAAGTGAAATCTAACTAGTATTACCAATTAATAATTTCTGATGAAGTAATTTAAAAAATTCACATAATAATAGATGCCAATAATCTGCTCACTCTTCAAAGTCTAGGCAGATTTTGTCTTTAACTAGTCAATATAAAGGGGTTCCCCTCGCCTCCTCTGAACTTTTATAAGGTTTATTATGTTCTGTCTCTCAGATGCTGCTTTGTATTTTTGCTTAATGTTTTCGTGAAGGAAATATACTGTCACCATTTTGAGTCATATCAGAAATTACACCCTCAAAAAATGTTTGTCCTTTGGGCAATTATACAATTATTGTTAATGATGCTGCTATAGTTCAGAATGCTGTTTCAACTCTTTTGAAATTTTCTTCAAAGCCTTTTTTGTAGCACTTTTTTAAAAGGCTTCAATAGTGATAAATAGTCATCTCTTGCAGATAGATTCAATTTTTGGAAGTAGCTAAAAGTCACTCAGAGTCAAGACTAGTGAATAAGATGAGTGATCAAGCTGAAAAATGGGATTTTGGAATAAAAACAAAGTTTGAGTATAACCTAATAAGACTTGTATTCTTGTGTCATAAATTGATGGTGAGAAGAATTCCTAAGCAGAGGTCTGAAACTGAATCATAGGTGTCTTCTTTAAATGATTGTCCAGCCTTTGATGATGACTAGGTGTCTTGATGCAGAACTTGAAACAGAAATTGGAACATAAAACTTCCATTTTATAGATGAGAAAACTGAGATTCTGGAAGATGGGTTTATTGGTCCAAGTTCATCAGACTAAGTAAACCATGTTTTCTTCAATAATGGAATAAAGTATATTTTTAAGTGGCAAATAGTCACTTCAGTGTATTGATTAAATTAGAAGAAATTTATGTGTTTCAATAAATCAGATAGAACTTTTATAATTAATGAGAATGTTAAGACTTTAGTTGAGATGTAATTTGAAGAGCTCTAAAACCATTCTGTACTTATAAATCATGGAGCTGGCATCTAGCTCCAAGTGTCATTTGAGTGGAAAAATTTCATCTAAACTCAGCAAACCTCAAGAAGATACCATGGTGTTTATTTGGTTCAGTTATTCATGAAATTGTTGATTACTGCAGTACTGAGGATCACACTAATATTTGATTTATTTTTATCTTTCTGGGAATGGATAGCTCAATATATTGAGATATCCAGTTGCAGCTCCACTTATTAAAATTTTCTTATTTTAAGCTGGAATTGCTGTATTGTCCAGGTATTGCTTCTAGTTCTGACTGCTCTGTGACCACAAGATATATTCAGAATAAGTCTAATCACTCTTCTATATATTTGAAAAAATCATCAAAAATACCTTCTCTTCTTGAAGTTAAATAATCCAAATATTCTTCATATTAAGTAATTTCAAAAACTCATCCCCATAAGTGACTTTTATGATTTGAAATTCTTTTAGGAATTTGATACATTAAACTTGTTTTCTCCCTCCTCAAAACCAAAAGGTTGTCATTTTGTCTCTTGAAATGTGAGATCCTGAAATATGCAAATCTTAAGAGCACTTGAAAGTGAAAGTGAAGTCTCTCAGTCGTGTCCGACTCTTTGCGAACCCATGGACAGTAGTCTGCACCAGGCGCCTCCGTCCATAGGATTTTCTAGGCAAGAGTACTGGAGTGAGTTGCCATTTCACTTAGGCTACCCTAAAATGAAACTGAACTGGACTTTTCTTTCAAAGGAGACTGTATCCTCTATTAGTGGTGAGGTTTCCAAAGCAACCTAACTAGAGTGTTTTTGAGAAATTTGCTTCATATTTCATGGTTTTGTGGTTGATAATATGAAGACCAACCAAATCCTGCCTTTGGCCTTTATGTCATAATATTTTCTTTGGATTCATATTGCCTCTTTAACTCAAATACTTTATACTATTTTCCAAAAACTTCATATTTCTAAAAGTTTTTCATTTAAAATTTTATTAGATTTTATTGCCTTAAAGAAGTCAGGCATTACTATCTTTTCTTTTGTTTATAAAGTATGCCACATTGTAAAAGTGGAAGCCAGATATTAGGGGTTGCATATTGTATATTATTGTGTATGCTATTTAGTAGATATGACTTTTTAAAATAAAGCAACAGGAGAGACTTTTTTAAAATGTTGTTTTCTAAACTTTATTTTGATACTAGGAATCTCTAAGTGGAATAAAGTTATGAAGAAACTGGTTTGAAAAAAGCTATTCTAAAAGTTATTTTAGCTGTATTATATAGCTTTATATGTACTATATAGCTCTTTACATGGACATTTACACATGGACTCTAAACATGGACATCACCAAATGGCCAGTAGAATCAGAATGATTATGTTCATTACAGTTGAAGATGGAGAAGATTTATACAATCAGCAAAAGCAAGACTTGGAGCTGACTGTGACTCAGATCATGAGCTCTTCATTGCAGAATTCCGGCTAACATTGAAGAAAGAAGAGAAAACCACTATGCCATTCAGGTATGACATAAATCAAATCCCTTATGATTATACAATGAAGGTGACAAATGGGTTCAGGGACTAGATCTAGTAGACAGGGTGCCTGAAGCACTATACAGAGACGTTCATAAAACTGTACGGAAGGCAGTGACCAAAATCATCCCAAAGAGAAAATTCAAGAAGGCAAAATAGTTGTCTCAGGAGGCTGTATAAATAGCTAAAGAAAGAAGAAAATTGAAAGGCAAGGGAGAAAGGGAAAGATATACCCAGCTGAATACAGTTTCAGAGCATTGGCAAGGAGAGACAAGAAGGCCTTCTTAAATGAATAGTGCAAAGAAATAGAGGAAAACAATAAAATGAGAAAAACTAAAGATCTCTTCAAGAAAACTGGAGATATCAAGGGAAATATATCATGCAAGGATGAGTGTGATAAAGGACAGAAATAGTGAGGACCTAACAGAAGCAGAAGACATTAAGAAGAGGAGGCAAGAATACAAACAAATATTCAAAAAGGTCTTAATGACCCAGATAGCCATGATGGTGTGGTCATTCACAAAGAATGGGACATCCTGGAATGTGAAGTCAAGTGGGCCCTAGGAAACATTATTATGGACAAAGCTAGTAAAAGTGATGGAATTCCACTAGAGCTATTTCAAATCCTAAAAGATGATGCTGTTAAAGTGCTGCATTCAATATGTCAGCAAATTTGGAAAACTCAGAAGTGGCCACAGGGCAGGAAATGATCAGCTTTCATTCCAATCCCAAAGAAAGGTAGTGCCAAAGAATGTTCAAACTATCATAGTTGTTCTCCTTTCACATGCTAGCAAGGTTGTGCTTGAAATCTTCCAAATTAAGCCTCAGCAGTACATGATCCAAGAACTTTTAGATGTGCAAGTTAGGTTCGAAGTGGCAGAGGAACCAGAGATCAAATTGCCAACATTTGTTAGATAATGGAGAAAGCAAGGGAATTTCAGAAAAACATCTACTTCTGCTTCATTGACTGTGTATGCTAAAGAATTTCTATGGAAAATTCTTATAGAGATGGGAATACCAGACCATCTTACCTACCTCCTAAGAAACCTATATACAGGCCAAGAAGCAACAGTTAGAACCAGACATGGAACAATGGACTGGTTCCAAACTGTGAAAGAAGTACATCAAGGCTCTATATTATCACCCTGCTTATTTAACTTATATGAAAAGTACATTGTGCATCATGAAAAATTCCAGGATGGAAGACTCGCAGCTGGAATCAAGATTCCTGGGAGAAATATCAACAATGTCATATGAAGGTGATACAACTCTAATGGCAGAAAGCATAGAGGGTGAAAGAGAGTGACAAAGTTGGTTTAAAACTCAACAGTCAAAAAACTAAGATCATGACATCTCATCCCATCACTTCATGGCAAATAGAAGGGGAGGATTTGGAAGTAGTTACAGACTTTATTTTCTTGGGCTTCAAAATTACTTCAGTTGACTAGAGCCATGAAATAAAAGATGCTTGCTGCTTGGAAGGAAAGCTATGACAAATGTAGACAGCATATTAAAAAGCAGGGACATAATTTTGCCAACAAAGGTCCATACAGCCAAAGTTATGGTTTTCTCAGCAGTCATGTGTGAATGTGAAAGTTGGACCATACAGAAGTCTGAGCACCAAAGAATGGATACTTTCAAGCTGTAGTGCTGGAGAAAATTCTTGAGAACCCCTTGGACAGCAAGGAGATCAAATCAGTCAATCCTAAAGGAAATCAACCTTGAATATTCATTGGAAGGACTGATACTGAAGATGAAGCTCCAATACTTTGGTTGCCTGATGTGAAAAGACAACTCACTGGAAAACATCCCAATGCTGAGAAAGATTGAAGGCAAAAGGAGAAGAGGGTGGCAGAGAATAACATGATAAGATAGCACCAACAACTCAATGGACATGAATTTGAACAAACTCTGGGAGATGGTAGAAAATAGAGGAGCTTGGTGTGCTGTGGTCCATGGTGTTGCAAACAGTTGGACATGACATAGCAACAGACTAACACGTTTATAGCAAGATAACTCTTTCTATTGTTGAGTGCTCTGAAGTTTTAAAGTTATCTTTCCTTCAAATCAACCTAGAGGAAGTCACTCGGACTTTGTGGACTGCAGTTCAGTTCAGTCAGTCAGTCCAGTCTCTCAGTCATGTCCGACTCTTTGCGACCCCATGGACTGCAGCACGCCAGGCCTCCCTGTCTGTCACCAACTCCCAGAGTTTACTCAAACTCATGTCCACTGAGTCGGTGATGCCATCCAGCCAGCTCATCCTCTGTCATCCCCTTCTCCTCCCACCTTCAATGTTTCCCAGGATCAGGGTCTTTTCAAATGAGTCAGTTCTTCACATCCAGTGGACAAATTATTGGGATTTAGCTTCAGCCTCAGTCCATCCAATGAATATTCAGGACCGATTTCCTTTAGGACGGACTGGTTGGATCTCCTTGCAGTCTAAGGGACTCTCAAGAGTTTTTACCAACATCACAGTTCAAAGGCATCAATTCTTCAGCACTCAGCTTTCTTTGGAGAAGGCAATGGCACCCCACTCCAGTACTCTTGCCTGGAAAATCCCATGGATGGAGGAGCCTGGTAGGCTTCAGTCCATGGGGTCGCTAAGAGGCAGACACAACTGAGCGACTTCACTTTCACTTTTCACTTTCATGCACTGGAGAAGAAAATGGCAATCCGCTCCAGTGTTCTGGCCTGGAGAATCCCAGGGATGGTGGAACCTGATGGGCTGGCGTCTATGGGGTTGCACAGAGTCGAACACGACTGAAGTGACGCAGCAGCAGCAGCAGCAGTAGGTTTCTTTATAGTCCAACTGTCACGTCCATACATGACTACTGGGAAAACCATAGCTTTGACTAGACGGACCTTAGTTGGCAGTTACTTCACCTATAAAAGAAGGGTTTGAATATTAGCTGTTTCAGCCTCTGTTTGTATGGAGCAATGTTTTGTACCTGGCAGATAATTGGAGATAAATTTTCCAAAGGCATATTTCCACAAAGTCATCTCTTTAGGGCATAAATCTTTGCACAAAATGATCTTAAAATATTTCACAGGAATTGAAGTTTCAAATTCCTTTGCACTAGTTAAGTGTTAATATGTTTTCTATGCTCCAGGTACTATTCCAGATCTGGAAATACATCATGACATACATACACAAGAGGTGCCTGCTGCCCCCATGGACCTTTCATTTTCATAAGTCAGACTGTATCCATTGTGTAGGTCAGTGACATTTGCTATAATGTAAATAAAAGAGCACCACATGACCCAAAGGAATTGGGATGAACATTTTTATTGCAAAGAAGAAGACTTCATGGCAACCCACTTCAGTATTCTTGCCTGGAGAATCCCCTTGGACAAAGGAGCTACAGTCCATGGAGTCACAAATAGTTGGCTGTGACTGAGCACATAAGTACAAGAAGACCTCTCTGAATTGTGACTTTTGAGATGAAACATAAATTGTAAGAAAGAGCAAGCAATTCTAAGACTTGGAAAAAAATAAAGTTAAATATATAATACTTTAAAAATGCAAAGAGATAACAAAAATTGTTTAGCTTATTTATTTTATTTATCATCAAATTGCCTTTCATCTGACTACTAGCTCCCTATATTTATTTATAAGAACACACTGAATAGGAAGAAAAGGAAGGTTTCCATGTCTAGTCATGCACCCTAAAATTTAAAGTATTGGAGAGTGCTGTGTTTTTGATAATTTTGCTATCTCTTCTCTAATGCAAAAAGGTTGCAAACAATATCTGGCTAAAGAAGTGAAGTTTCATTTTCTTTCCCTATCTTTGTAGAGTGTGCATTCCTGTGAATATTCCTAGCATTTAGCAAAACCACAAAGTGTATATTTGTCCATGGTGTCTCTTAATCTTATAATTATTTATGATTTCACCAAATTCTACAGTTGCTTCCTGTTATTTAAGCTTGTGATAATTATGTTTATGTCTCAGCTTATTTGAGTGACAGTATCTAGAAATGTGGTCAATCATCTTTCTAGATATTTCTGTGAAGGTGTTTTTTATATCTAATTTGTATTTACATCAGTAGACTCTGAGTGAAGCAGATTGTTCTCCACAATGTGGGCAGGGTTCACCCAATCAACTGAAGGCCTAAAAAAAGAAAAGACCACTTTGAACAAGAGGAAATTCTCCAGCAGGCTACTTTTTGGATTTTATCTATGACATTGGCTCTTCCTGATGCTACAGATGACTGTCTTTGGACTCAAATTGCAACTCTTTCTTGACTGTCCAGCCTGATAAACTACTCCATCAGATTTTGAACTCACTTAGCTTCTACAATTGCATGAGCCAGTTCCTTAAAATGAACCAATTCTATTGATTCTGTTTCTCTGGCAAACCCTGATTAATATATAGGCCTGTTCAAAAATTAGGGGCTTCTCTGGTGGCTCAGATAGTTAAGAATCTTCCTCAAATGGGGGAGATCTGGGTTTGATCCCTGGGTCAAAGAAGATCTCCTGGAGAAGAGAAAGGCTACCTACTCTAATATTCTTGCCTGGAGAATTCTATGAATAAAGCCTGGTGCCCTGGGCTACAGTCCATGGAGTCCCAAACAGTTGGATGCGATTAAACGACTAACACTCATTCATTCAGATATCAGGGACCAACCCAGGCTTCTCCTATAAAACCGAACCTCTTATCCTCATTTGTTCTTTCTATTGACTCAAGGTAGTCCATATTTGGATAAACTCTTGAAGTAAACTTTAAGTGTTGCCATTCTTAACGATGTTTTTATGAACTCCTTGGAAGGAAGGTCTAATCCTTGTAGAAAACTCACATATCAATGATGGGCCAATGGTGCCCATACTCTATGGTCATTTTGTTTTTCTTGGTTTGAATTTTATTCTGTTTCTAAATATGCTTTGCTATCTTAGAGGAGTTGCATATTCGCAACAAGATTGTGAAGAAGATACAGAGATTTCCCTTCTGCCTCCTGTCCCACACTTGCATGACTTCCCCCATTATCAGCATCCCCCACAGAGAGGTACATTTGTTATAATTGGTACACTACATTGACATATCATCACTACCCAAGACTCTAAATCACCCTTAGGGTTCACTCTTGGCTTTTTACATTCTCTATCAGTTTAGTTCAGTTCAGTTCACTTCAGCCTCTCAGTCGTGTCCGACTCTTTGTGACCCCATGAATCACAGCAAGCCAGGCCTCCCTGTCCATCACCAACTCCCGGAGTTCACTCAGACTCACATCCGTCGAGTCAGTGATACCATCCAGCCATCTCATCCTCGGTCATCCCCTTCTCCTCCTGCCCCCAATCCCTCCCAGCATCAGAGTCTTTTCCAATGAGTCTACCCTTTGCATGAGGTGGCCAAAGTACTGGAGTTTCAGTTTAGCATCATTCCTTTCAAAGATATCCCAGAGTTGATCTCCTTCAGAATGGACTGGTTGGATCTCCTTGTGGTCCAAGGGACTCTCAAGAGTTTTCTCCAATACCACAGTTCAAAAGCATCAATTATTTGGTGCTCAGCCTTCTTCACAGTCCAATTTTCACATCCATACATGACCACAGGAAAAACCATAGCCTTGACTAGACGGACCTTAGTCGGCAAAGTAATGTCTCTGCTTTTGAATATGCTATCTAGGTTGGTCATAACTTTTCTTCCATCTCAAGAGTCTTCTCCAACACCACACTTCAAAAGCATCAATTCTTCGGCGATCAGCCTTCTTCACAGTCCAACTCTCACATCCATACATGACCACAGGAAAAACCATAGCCTTGACTAGACGGACCTTAGTCGGCAAAGTAATGTCTCTGCTTTTGAAAATGCTATCTAGGTTGGACATAACTTTTCTTCCAAGGAGTAAGCGTCTTCTAATTTCATGGCTGCAGTCACCATCAGCAGTGATTTTGGAGCCCAAAAAAATAAAGTCTGGCACTGTTTCCACTGTTTCCCCATCTATTTCCCATGAAGTGATGGGACCAGATGCCATGATCTTCGTTTTCTGAATGTTGAGCTTTAAGCCAACTTTTTCACTCTCCTCTTTCACTTTCATCAAGAGGCCTTTTAGCTCCTCTTCACTTTCTGCCATAAGGGTGGTGTCATCTGCATATCTGAGGTTATTGATATTTCTCCCGGCAATCTTGATTCCAGCTTGTGTTTCTTCCAGTCCAGTGTTTCTCATGATGTACTCTGCATAGAAGTTAAATAAGCAGGGTGACAATATACAGCCTTGATGTACTCTTTTTCCTATTTGGAACCAGTCTGTTGTTCCATGTCCAGTTCTAACTGTTGCTTCCTGACCTACATACAAATTTCTTAAGAGGCAGGTCAGGTGGTCTGGTATTCCCATCTCTTTCATAGAATGTTATTCTTAAGCTAAATTAGTTCATTAAACTCAAGCATTCCCATTATAAAGAAGCAAAATATCTAGATTTCATTTATGAAAGAGTAAAACAAACATGAGTGTTGATCCACACAGTCAAAGGCTTTGGCATAGTCGATAAAGCAGAAGTAGATGTTTTTCTGGAACTCTCTTGCTTTTTCCATGATCCAGCGGATGTTGGCAATTTGATCTCTGGTTCCTCTGCCTTTTCTAAAGCCAGCTTGAACATCAGGGAGTTCACGGTTCACGTATTGCTGAAGCCTGGCTTGGAGGATTTTAGTCATTAACAAAACATACAGTCAGTAATGCCTCCCAACCGGTTATCCTTCCATATTCTTTATGAGGTTCAAGTCATTCAATTAGTTAAATATTTTTAGTTTAAGCTTTAAAGTTATATTCTAATAGTTAAAAATTATCTCAAGGCTATGCTGTAAACTAATGATGAAAGCAAAAAACAAAACATAACCAAACAACCCTTTATTAACTTCCAGTTCCCTTCTTTGTGCTTGAGTTGCTCTGCCTCCTTAGGAATACTGAGCTCAGAGAATACAGGTAGAACAAAAGAAATGTCACTACTGATATCACCAGTAACTAAAAATTTATTGAATGCTTCCTGTGTTCAAGGCATTTTGAGGGATGAAAAGTGGAGTAAAACAAAGTTTTAAATGGCAAAAAATTATTTTATAATTTTGATTTAATTATAATTTTATAATTTTCTTTTTTGTGGTTGATGAGAAATCAAATTCTCCTATAATTACTAATATAGAAATGGTAACATTTCAAATATGAAGCAATGTTTTGGAACAGAAACTCTCCTTGATTTCCAAGGTTATATCCAAATTCAAAGGCTATTTCTAACAGAACTGGTTTTCACCTTTTACCTCCCACCCTATCCCATGCCCAGACAGTAAGGTACCAGAGAGTACTGCCAATTCAGGAGACAACTGGCCTTTTGGAGTAGTTCCTGCTGGCTTATGTCAGCTCTGCCACTTTAAAGCTATGCAATTTCTGCCTGTTACCAAAATTCTTTGAGCCTTAGATTCCCTGACTACAAAAGTTACATAATAAAACTTAACTTACCCATTTGTTATGATTAAATGATCATACAATAGTCTTTTGCCAACCATAATATAACACATAAAGATGTGGAATCATATAATGCTGTAAGAAGTAGAAAAATGTAACAACTGCTCCAAAATAATTCTCTTATTGGTCTTCACAGGGCCTAAAAAATAATCCTCTCATTGGTCTGCACAGAGTCTAAAATATCTGTTACTTTATTCATCCCTATGACTACTCAAGAAGGTCTCTGTTAACTATATATATATCATAATTGAATATTAAATATGTACTAAATATATTAAAAGACGCTTACTCCTTGGAAGGAAAGTTATGACCAACCTAGATAGCATATTCAAAAGCAGAGACATTACTTTGCCAACAAAGGTCCGTATAGTCAAGGCTGTTGTTTTTCCAATAGTCATGTATGGATGTGAGAGTTGGACTGTGAAGAAGGCTGAGCGCCGAAGAATTGATGTTTTTGAACTGTGGTGTTGGAGAAGACTCTTGAGAGTCCTTTGGACTGCAAGGAGATCCAACCAGTCCATCCTAAAGGAGATCAGTCCTGGGTGTTCTTTGGAAGGAATGATGCTGAAGCTGAAACTCCAGTACTTTGGCCACCTTATGCGAAGCGTTGACTCATTGAGTTGACTCTGATGCTGGGGGGGATTGGAGTTAGGAGGAGAAGGGGATGACAGAGGATGAGATGGCTGGATGGCATCACTGACTCAATGGACATGAGTCTGAGTGAACTCCGAGAGTTGGTGATGGACAGGGAGGCCTGGTGTGCTGCACTTCATGGGTTGCAAAAAGTCGGACACGACTGAGCGATTGAACTGAACTGAAATATATTAAAAAGCTAGTTGTGATGCGTCACAATGCAAAACACTATTATTGGCAGTAATAAAAAGAAACAAATTGAAAACAAATACCACTGGTTCATGCACAAACATGAATGACCAAATATTAGGCTGAGTGAAGAAGCCAGAGAGATTTTTTTTAAAGTTTATATTGTATGGTTTTACTTTTATGAAATTCTAGAAGCTGTACAACTGAAAAGGGCACAAGGGAAATTTCTAGGGGATGAAAAAGTCTTATTTCTTCAAAACGGTGTGGGGTACATTAATGCATGTACTTTTCAAAATGGATTTAAAGGAATACAGAGTGGAACATATCACTGCATGCAAACTTTACTTTTAAAGTTTTAAAAAGACCAGCAAAACATCATTGTGTTTACTTTAAAATAGTTCTGATATCTTATGGATGCATGCTGAATTATTTACAAATGAAAAGATATACATAATTCTTGGGATTTAGTTTAAAATGGGCAATGGGAGTAGTGATTAAAAACTGGGGAGTCGATGAGAATATAGATGAAACATGATTAATCATGAATTGGAAAATAGTGAAAGTTGGGTGCTATTCCACCGAGAGTCCTTTATTTTCTCCACTTTTGTATATGTTTGAACATTTCCCATAGTAAAAAGTTGAAAACAGAGGGATCGATGAACAGAAGGACATAACTTGTTGAAACTCCCAGAGTCATAAAGCAAACCAACTCCCAACTTCCTTCTCCGATCCCAAGGAAGCAAAATATGAACGTTTTGAAAAGACCATTTTTCAAATGAGCCGACCAATAGTGCAAAGAGTTGCTTAAGTAGCATATACTCGCTTCCCATCTCTTTTGGTTTCAAACGGTTGTTTTGTAGATTTAAATTGCTTTTTACTCACATTTCAGAGTGTGAGTGCAAGGATCAGAGAGAGGTGCACGGCTCAGAGAAAGCCTTTTTTCTGTCCTACAAAAAATAAGCACAATACAAAGGAACAAAAAACATATAGCAAAGATGCGTTATTCCGTTCCAGGTCTAAAAGCATCCTCCCTTCCAGGCAAAGAAAGCAGAGGGAGTCCGTTGAGGGGAGGAGTTTCGTTCTCCATTCCGGTGTGATCCAGGAACAGCTGTTTCCCCTTCAGCTTTTAAAGGTGAAACTGTGTTAAACAGTGCAAAAATTGTCTCGAACCCCTTGCGTGTGTCTGTGTCTGCTGGTGTGTGGAGATGGGGTGGCGTGTCAGCACCGAGGACAACGCGAATTGGAAGTCAGGAAGGTGTGTGGAATGTGTTGATAGAATCTCCCTTTTCAGAAGGCTGTGAAAAAATTGGATATACTGGTTCAGGAGAGTCAGTCACGCTGGATATGTCTCTTCCATCTAGGCACCTGCGTGTGGAAAGTAAATTCCATCCTGAGAATGAAAAACCTTACAGCTGTTTGGTTTGGACGGCTGGGGAATGTTTATTCCTTGTTCCAGTGATGGGAAAAGAAAACAGCGTCTGGCAGCCGCTGATTGGTGGAGAAGAAAATGGTGATGGTGGGGTGGAGAGAGGATTTGACTAGCCGCCTCCTGCCTCTTCAACCTGTAACTCCTCATTACTAGTCTCCTCTGCACCCGCGAGACCATATCGGGCTCAGGAGAGCTTAAGAGTAGGCCTAAATCTGGGGGATATTTAAACAAAAGCGTCGTTAACTTTGGCCTCCGACCGTTAATCACACTTCATTGCTCTGAGGGAAACGTGCTCTTGGCAGAGCCGATGTGAGCACGCTTCCTAGATTGCCTGTCTCTTTCAGCAGCTCCTCGAGAGACTGGCTCCGTCTTTGGTGGTCGACCTGTCACATCCCCGCTTCCCGAGGCTGGATCTGACGTGGGGGTCCCCGCGAGGAACCAGAGGGAAAGGCGGAGACAGGGATGGGGGGTGATGGGAAAGAGGGAGAGCCTTCAGCCCAAGCCTAACATTCGGGATCTCCACGGGAGCTCCCGTGACCCTGAACTCGAGGTGAGCCGCAGGGCACCCCCTCCTCCAGTCCCCTAGGTCCAGGCGGCGGGAGTTGGAGGTTCCGTCTTCCCCCGCCCCCATCCCCATCCGAGGAGAGAGTGAAGTGCACGCGGCTGGGAAAGCAGCGCGCGCCGGGAGAGGGGCGGGGAGAGGAGCTAACAAATCAGCCGCGGGGGCGGGGAGAGGAAGGGGAGGAGGAGGACCGCGGAGACTAGAAGGAGAGGGGGCGAGCGACCGAGCGCGCGACGCGGGGTGAGGTGTGTGCTGGCTTTAGAGCGGACCCAGGGCCCCAGCCGCCCCTTTAGCATCCTTGGCGCTCTTCCCCGCTCCTCCCCCAACCCTTCCCTTCCGACCCTCTGCCTTTTTCTCTCGAATCCTCTCGTGCGGGGGACGAGGAGTGGCAATTCGACGGCAGGTTTGTGGGTTTGCCTCCCACGCCCCCCGCCTCCCAGCGCAGGCTTGTGCTGACAGCCGCCTCCTCTGGGAACCATCCCTCTTCTGGTGCCGCCTCCACCCTTCCTGTGCGCTCGTTATCCTCTCTCTTCCCACTTAAATAACATTTGGGAATTGTTTTTAAATTTTTTTTAGTGGGGGTGGGGGAGAAATTGGAGTTCCGAGGAGCAGAGGAAATCTGGTAAGTGCTGGTGGACTAACTGGGCAGCTTTGGAAGTCGCGGCGCACACCTGGAGGGGGAGTCCGCGCGGACGCCCGGGGGCGCCGGGGGCGGGGGTGGGGTGGGCGTGCTGCGCTGAGGACCAGCTGGAGTCGAGTCTCCCAGAGGTGAGTACTTACCCCTAGGGTGAGCCTGAGGAAAGTAAACTGACCTGTTTGCCTCCTGCTTCGATGACTTCCCTCTTCTCGTCCTCAGAGGCCGAGAGGTCTGCATTCTCAGGGATAAGCTTTTCCTTTGGGAAACGCGAGGATGCTCCAGGGAGCAAGAGTATTCAACTTTTGTTTGTCGCTTTCCTTAACCGCCCCCCGCCCCTAGTCCGCCCTCTCTGTTCTCTCTGTGAAGTAAACAAGCTGTGTTTGGCAAATCGTTAAGTGGGAGCGCTGAGAGGGCGAGTCAACAGGTGATAAGGGGTTAACAGGTGCGGCGCAGGGTGGGGGGCGGGTTCCAGGAACTGAGAACGCCCCCACGGGGGGCTGGCGCGCCTCCTGAGGCTTCCGCGGTTGTGAACTCGCTCCCTCCTGCACGCTCTGGGTTGATAGCCCAGGGTCGGGTGCATGACTGGGTGAATTAGAGCGAGGGCGGTGGGCTCGCAGTTGGCCTGAGGTTCAGCCACACCCAGAGTGAGTGGTTCCTTCCCTCCCCTATTCGTGATTTATCTGTTAGCTGCCTTCTGTAAGCGTGTCCCTGACGCCCTGCCTTCAGGTCCCTTTCCTTTCCTGTGATGTCTTCTAAACGCACTTCTAACTTATACTGTCACCGTTTGGATCCTGGGAAGTTAAAAGAGGAGTCTATCTTTCCGTGCAATTCCACTTCGGAAACGCGTTAAGAACAGCTCATATGATTCATCCTAATCCATGTTTAGGCGGCTAGACTTTATCCAGCCAAGATGGATGGGAGATGCTAAATTTTTAATGCAAAAGCTAAGAAAAGCCTCCTTTGTCCAGTGGTTGAAATGGAGGTACACTTAAGAGAATCTCACTCTTTTGAGGATTCTACTGATCTTTCAATAGTTTTTACTTTGGGTGGTTCTAATTTCGTTTTTTACCCAGAAGTTCTCAAAGTGTATTTTGTCTTCTCCAGTGTGGTGTAAAGGAATTCGTTAGCCATGGATGTTTTCATGAAAGGACTTTCAAAGGCCAAGGAGGGAGTCGTGGCTGCTGCTGAAAAAACCAAGCAGGGTGTGGCAGAAGCAGCAGGAAAGACAAAAGAGGGTGTTCTCTATGTAGGTAGGTAAGCCCTAAATGTCACTTTGATATTTATTTGGGATTGATGGGTTAGGATGATTGATGCTTTAAATGCTGGTATTTCTCACTTGATTCAGTTTTTCTTCTCCACTCCTCAAAATGATGGGCTGAATCAGAGGTGTGTGTAAGTAGGTGAATGTGTGTGTTTGAGCTAATATACAAAGTGGGGCTATTTTGTTTTTCCAGACTATTTAATTTTGCAGTAATATTTAGGACTTTGTTTCTTTTTTAAAATGAATGTTTCTATGCGTAAGTAACTATAGCTCTGAGGACACTTTTAAAAAGTCAGTCTTAGAAAACATTCAATAGTATCTTAAAATCAAACTCCTTCATGAGCTTTTGATTTATCTTCATGAATAATATATGCTAATTTCAGTGTATCCTAATTTAAAAGTAAGACGTTGATATAATCTTGAGATATGTAAAGAGAGACCTACTGTGACCCTAAAAAGAAAAGGACAGACAAGTCTTTGGAGTTACTTCTTGTGACCACTTGGTAAGTTGGGGACTAAGCTCAAGAAAGTGCTTGAAGGCTGCTAATATCTCTGAGACCTTTATATAGTTCATTTATCAAATGATACAATAAATTAGATGCTTACTGTTTTTCCTTGTTTATAAATTCCCACAGCAGAGTATTCTTGCAGTGAAGTGAAAGTTGCTCCATCCTGTCTGATTCTTTGTCATCCCGTGGTGGACTGTCCATGGAGATTCTCCAGGTTAGAATACTGGAGTGGATAACGTTTTCCTTCTCCCAGGGAATCTTACCAACCCAGGGATTGAACCCAGATCTCCCCAGGGATCGAACCCAGGTCTCCCAAATTTCGACTGGATTCTTTACCCGCTGAGCCACAAGGGAAGCCCCAAAATGCTGGAGTGGGTAGCCTATCCCTTATCCAGAGGCTCTTCCTGACCCAAGAATCTAATCAGGGTCTCCTGCATTGCAGACAGATTCTTTACCAACTGAGCTATCAGGGAAGCCATACTTTTTTTTTTTTTTTTTTTGTTTTGAAAAGACCATTTTTCAAATGAGCCGACCAATAGTGCAAAGAGTTGCTTAAGTAGCATATACTCGCTTCCCATCTCTTTTGGTTTCAAACGGTTGTTTTGTAGATTTAAATTGCTTTTTACTCACATTTCAGAGTGTGAGTGCAAGGATCAGAGAGAGGTGCACGGCTCAGAGAAAGCCTTTTTTCTGTCCTACAAAAAATAAGCACAATACAAAGGAACAAAAAACATATAGCAAAGATGCGTTTTTCCGTTACAGGTCTAAAAGCATCCTCCCTTCCAGGCAAAGAAAGCAGAGGGAGTCCGTTGAGGGGAGGAGTTTCGTTCTCCATTCCGGTGTGATCCAGGAACAGCTGTTTCCCCTTCAGCTTTTAAAGGTGAAACTGTGTTAAACAGTGCAAAAATTGTCTCGAACCCCTTGCGTGTGTCTGTGTCTGCTGGTGTGTGGAGATGGGGTGGCGTGTCAGCACCGAGGACAACGCGAATTGGAAGTCAGGAAGGTGTGTGGAATGTGTTGATAGAATCTCCCTTTTCAGAAGGCTGTGAAAAAATTGGATATACTGGTTCAGGAGAGTCAGTCACGCTGGATATGTCTCTTCCATCTAGGCACCTGCATGTGGAAAGTAAATTCCATCCTGAGAATGAAAAACCTTACAGCTGTTTGGTTTGGACGGCTGGGGAATGTTTATTCCTTGTTCCAGTGATGGGAAAAGAAAACAGCGTCTGGCAGCCGCTGATTGGTGGAGAAGAAAATGGTGATGGTGGGGTGGAGAGAGGATTTGACTAGCCGCCTCCTGCCTCTTCAACCTGTAACTCCTCATTACTAGTCTCCTCTGCACCCGCGAGACCATATCGGGCTCAGGAGAGCTTAAGAGTAGGCCTAAATCTGGGGGATATTTAAACAAAAGCGTCGTTAACTTTGGCCTCCGACCGTTAATCACACTTCATTGCTCTGAGGGAAACGTGCTCTTGGCAGAGCCGATGTGAGCACGCTTCCTAGATTGCCTGTCTCTTTCAGCAGCTCCTCGAGAGACTGGCTCCGTCTTTGGTGGTCGACCTGTCACATCCCCGCTTCCCGAGGCTGGATCTGACGTGGGGGTCCCCGCGAGGAACCAGAGGGAAAGGCGGAGACAGGGATGGGGGGTGATGGGAAAGAGGGAGAGCCTTCAGCCCAAGCCTAACATTCGGGATCTCCACGGGAGCTCCCGTGACCCTGAACTCGAGGTGAGCCGCAGGGC
The DNA here is from genome assembly GCA_006410635.1 of Cephalophus harveyi. NCBI lineage: Eukaryota > Metazoa > Chordata > Mammalia > Artiodactyla > Bovidae > Cephalophus > Cephalophus harveyi. Next base: position 89,678 of record SJYT01029446.1, on the reverse strand, counting down.
ACCCCCTCCTCCAGTCCCCTAGGTCCAGGCGGCGGGAGTTGGAGGTTCCGTCTTCCCCCGCCCCCATCCCCATCCGAGGAGAGAGTGAAGTGCACGCGGCTGGGAAAGCAGCGCGCGCCGGGAGAGGGGCGGGGAGAGGAGCTAACAAATCAGCCGCGGGGGCGGGGAGAGGAAGGGGAGGAGGAGGACCGCGGAGACTAGAAGGAGAGGGGGCGAGCGACCGAGCGCGCGACGCGGGGTGAGGTGTGTGCTGGCTTTAGAGCGGACCCAGGGCCCCAGCCGCCCCTTTAGCATCCTTGGCGCTCTTCCCCGCTCCTCCCCCAACCCTTCCCTTCCGACCCTCTGCCTTTTTCTCTCGAATCCTCTCGTGCGGGGGACGAGGAGTGGCAATTCGACGGCAGGTTTGTGGGTTTGCCTCCCACGCCCCCCGCCTCCCAGCGCAGGCTTGTGCTGACAGCCGCCTCCTCTGGGAACCATCCCTCTTCTGGTGCCGCCTCCACCCTTCCTGTGCGCTCGTTATCCTCTCTCTTCCCACTTAAATAACATTTGGGAATTGTTTTTAAATTTTTTTTAGTGGGGGTGGGGGAGAAATTGGAGTTCCGAGGAGCAGAGGAAATCTGGTAAGTGCTGGTGGACTAACTGGGCAGCTTTGGAAGTCGCGGCGCACACCTGGAGGGGGAGTCCGCGCGGACGCCCGGGGGCGCCGGGGGCGGGGGTGGGGTGGGCGTGCTGCGCTGAGGACCAGCTGGAGTCGAGTCTCCCAGAGGTGAGTACTTACCCCTAGGGTGAGCCTGAGGAAAGTAAACTGACCTGTTTGCCTCCTGCTTCGATGACTTCCCTCTTCTCGTCCTCAGAGGCCGAGAGGTCTGCATTCTCAGGGATAAGCTTTTCCTTTGGGAAACGCGAGGATGCTCCAGGGAGCAAGAGTATTCAACTTTTGTTTGTCGCTTTCCTTAACCGCCCCCCGCCCCTAGTCCGCCCTCTCTGTTCTCTCTGTGAAGTAAACAAGCTGTGTTTGGCAAATCGTTAAGTGGGAGCGCTGAGAGGGCGAGTCAACAGGTGATAAGGGGTTAACAGGTGCGGCGCAGGGTGGGGGGCGGGTTCCAGGAACTGAGAACGCCCCCACGGGGGGCTGGCGCGCCTCCTGAGGCTTCCGCGGTTGTGAACTCGCTCCCTCCTGCACGCTCTGGGTTGATAGCCCAGGGTCGGGTGCATGACTGGGTGAATTAGAGCGAGGGCGGTGGGCTCGCAGTTGGCCTGAGGTTCAGCCACACCCAGAGTGAGTGGTTCCTTCCCTCCCCTATTCGTGATTTATCTGTTAGCTGCCTTCTGTAAGCGTGTCCCTGACGCCCTGCCTTCAGGTCCCTTTCCTTTCCTGTGATGTCTTCTAAACGCACTTCTAACTTATACTGTCACCGTTTGGATCCTGGGAAGTTAAAAGAGGAGTCTATCTTTCCGTGCAATTCCACTTCGGAAACGCGTTAAGAACAGCTCATATGATTCATCCTAATCCATGTTTAGGCGGCTAGACTTTATCCAGCCAAGATGGATGGGAGATGCTAAATTTTTAATGCAAAAGCTAAGAAAAGCCTCCTTTGTCCAGTGGTTGAAATGGAGGTACACTTAAGAGAATCTCACTCTTTTGAGGATTCTACTGATCTTTCAATAGTTTTTACTTTGGGTGGTTCTAATTTCGTTTTTTACCCAGAAGTTCTCAAAGTGTATTTTGTCTTCTCCAGTGTGGTGTAAAGGAATTCGTTAGCCATGGATGTTTTCATGAAAGGACTTTCAAAGGCCAAGGAGGGAGTCGTGGCTGCTGCTGAAAAAACCAAGCAGGGTGTGGCAGAAGCAGCAGGAAAGACAAAAGAGGGTGTTCTCTATGTAGGTAGGTAAGCCCTAAATGTCACTTTGATATTTATTTGGGATTGATGGGTTAGGATGATTGATGCTTTAAATGCTGGTATTTCTCACTTGATTCAGTTTTTCTTCTCCACTCCTCAAAATGATGGGCTGAATCAGAGGTGTGTGTAAGTAGGTGAATGTGTGTGTTTGAGCTAATATACAAAGTGGGGCTATTTTGTTTTTCCAGACTATTTAATTTTGCAGTAATATTTAGGACTTTGTTTCTTTTTTAAAATGAATGTTTCTATGCGTAAGTAACTATAGCTCTGAGGACACTTTTAAAAAGTCAGTCTTAGAAAACATTCAATAGTATCTTAAAATCAAACTCCTTCATGAGCTTTTGATTTATCTTCATGAATAATATATGCTAATTTCAGTGTATCCTAATTTAAAAGTAAGACGTTGATATAATCTTGAGATATGTAAAGAGAGACCTACTGTGACCCTAAAAAGAAAAGGACAGACAAGTCTTTGGAGTTACTTCTTGTGACCACTTGGTAAGTTGGGGACTAAGCTCAAGAAAGTGCTTGAAGGCTGCTAATATCTCTGAGACCTTTATATAGTTCATTTATCAAATGATACAATAAATTAGATGCTTACTGTTTTTCCTTGTTTATAAATTCCCACAGCAGAGTATTCTTGCAGTGAAGTGAAAGTTGCTCCATCCTGTCTGATTCTTTGTCATCCCGTGGTGGACTGTCCATGGAGATTCTCCAGGTTAGAATACTGGAGTGGATAACGTTTTCCTTCTCCCAGGGAATCTTACCAACCCAGGGATTGAACCCAGATCTCCCCAGGGATCGAACCCAGGTCTCCCAAATTTCGACTGGATTCTTTACCCGCTGAGCCACAAGGGAAGCCCCAAAATGCTGGAGTGGGTAGCCTATCCCTTATCCAGAGGCTCTTCCTGACCCAAGAATCTAATCAGGGTCTCCTGCATTGCAGACAGATTCTTTACCAACTGAGCTATCAGGGAAGCCATACTTTTTTTTTTTTTTTTTTTAATCTTGAACTGTGTTAGGTTGGGCGTTGTTTCACAAGTCGCCTGGAACTCTTTGGGTGAAGAAATAGGCATACACATGGACACACACTCATCTATAGGGATACAAACAGGCACATGAGCATACATTCACCCACTGCCCATTCTATCTCTTCTTTTCCTCCTCTGAGCTAGGTCACATTCTCTGGGAGCAGGTGTAGCTAAAGGATGAGTAATAAAGTGGAGGATGAGCATAATGGATTGTGTAGAATACTCTATGTCTGTGGGGTGAAAGAAAGCTATATCATCTCTTCAATATAGATGGATTGGAGAAAAGTTATACTTGGAATGATTTTTATGAATATTTCTCATATTTTTTCTCACTGTTCTTAGACTTTTTATTTTGGTTTAATCTTACCACAAACCTCTAGTTACATTACTCTTTATCTTAAAATATATTTTCAGAAAATCATTGAATTGAAAGATATTACAAGAGGGAAAAGTCAATGAGTTAATCTCAGTTTTTTTCTTGTGAAATGTGTATTGTGTCTTTTTAGGTGGAATTTGGAATACTGAATCAGTGACATTTAGATAATCAGTATTTTTATATTTGTCCTGTGTTCCAAGTTGTACAAGTGCATGCTTTATTCCTTGATTTCAGTTACTTTATAACTTAGTTACTTTTAAGATTTTTTTAGTTGGATAATATTGATTTATTAGTTTTGAATGAGTCTAAGAACCACTGACTATTAAATTAACACGTTGCTGTTTTCCAGGTAATAAGCAGGATTATCATCTGGAAAACATTGTACTTGTTTTCATTTTCACCCATGAGTTTGGGCAAGTAAAATGACTTAATTTTTTAGAAATTAACTCTGTTATTTTCTCTGAGATTATTATATGAAATTTCAATTTGTTTATGTGTACATATTTTAAAAAATAATCTTCAGTGTTTATTATGGTATTAACAGAATGCATTCTATATACTATTTATCAGTTGATATTTTAAAGTCAATTAAAAGTTGAACACAAATACATAATTCAGGATGAAGTATGACCTTGTGAAGTTATGGTACTACCAGGTTTGGGCATGCTTTTTTCGTAAAGGGGTATTGAATAATTTTAGGGTATGATGTCTGTTTCAGCTGATCAGCTTTGCTCTCCTGAAGTGAAAGCAGCCATAAACAATAATTAGGGTGACTATGTTCCTATAAAACTTTACTTAACCAAAACAGCTGGAGAGTTTATTTGGCTCATAGGCTATACTTTACTGACTCTTGATTAAGTGGGAAAAAAATGTAGATTTGATGTCAAACTTAAATTCCAGTCCAGACTACAGCACTTTTTAACCTCTAGGATAATGGGAAGGTACTTAACATATCTAAGCATCACTTTAGTTAGTTAGTTAGTTCAGTCACTCAGTCATGTCCAACTCTTTGCGACCCCATGAATTGCAGCACGCCAGGCCTCCCTGTCCATCACCAACTCCCGGAGTTCACTCAGACTCATGTCCATCGAGTCCGTGATGCCATCCAGCCATCTCATCCTCTGTCGTCCCCTTCTCCTCCTGCCCCCAATCCCTCCCAGCATCAGAGTCTTTTCCAATGAGTCAACTCTTCGGTGAGGTGGCCAAAGTACTGGAGTTTCAGCTTTAGCATCATTCCTTCCAAAGAAATCCCAGGGCTGATCTCCTTCAGAATGGACTGGTTGGATCTCCTTGCAGTCTAAGGGACTCTCAAGAGTCTTCTCCAACACCACTGTTCAAAAGCATCAATTCTTCGGCGATCAGCCATCTTCACAGTCCAACTCTCACATCCATACATGACCACTGGAAAAACCATAGCCTTGACTAGACAGACCTTTGTTGGCAAAGTAATGTCTCTGCTTTTGAATATACTGTCTAGGTTGGTCATAACTTTTCTTCCAAGGAGTAAGCGTCTTTTAATTTCATGGCTGCAGTCACCATCTGCAGTGATTTTGGAGCTGAAAAAAATAAAGTCTGACACTGTTTTCACTGTTTCCCCATCTATTTCTCATGAAGTGATGGGACCGGATGCCATGATCTTCATTTTCTGAATGTTGAGCTTTAAGCCAACTTTTTCGCTTTCCTCTTTAACTTTCATCAAGAGGCTTCTTAGTTCCTCTTTACTCATTTGTAAAAATACAGTTTGAATAAATGCAGGTACCTTGCAGAGTTCTTGTGAGAACATCAGAATAAAGCAGAACCTATAAGTAAAAAGGGATACTTTAAAAAAATTAAAGACTTAATTTTTATAACATTTTAAATTGACAGAAAAATTGATATATAGAGGTTTCCTATGTATCCCAACCCCCACATATGCATAACCTCTTGAATTACCAACATCCTTTACCAGATGGTACATTTGTTACAACTGATGAACCTACATTGACACATCATAATCATCCGAACTCCATAGCTTCCATTAAGGATCACTCTTGCTGCAATACAGTCTGTGAGTTTGGACAAATGTGGAAATGGCAATCCACTCCAGTATTCTTGCCTGGAGAATCCCATGGACAGAGAAGCCTGGTAGGCTACAGTCCATGGGGTCACAAAGATTCAGACACGACTAAGTGACTAACACACAGAAACATTCAACATTATAATATATAGAGTATTTTCAGTGTCCTAAAAATCCTCTGTGCTCTGCTTATTCATGGCCTTCTCCCAACCCCTGGCTATCACTGATCTTTTTCTCTCCATAGTTTTGCCTTTTCCAAAATGTTATATCAGTGGAATCACATATTTTTTAGCCTGTTGAGATTGGCTTATTTCAATTATTTCAATAATATGCATTTAAATTCCTTCATGTCTTTGAGTGGCTCATTTCTTTTTAGTGCCAAATAATATTCTATTGTCTCAGTGTATCATAGTTTATCATTCCCCTCCTACATCTTGGTACTTGGAGGACATCTTACTTGCTTCAAAGAGTTGGAAGTTATGAATATAGCTGCTGTAAACATCTGTGTGCAGGTTTTTGTGTGTACATAAGATTTCAGCTCCTTTGGGTAAATATCAAAGAGCACAACAATGCTGGGTCATATGATAAAATATGTTTAGTTTTTAAAGAAACCATCAAACTGTCTTCCACAGGGACTGCACCATTTTGCATTGACAGTTTTTGTTACTCTACTTCCTTGACAAAATTTGATGCTGTCAGTGTTCTGGACTTTGGCTATACTAATACATATGTAGTGGCATTGCACTGTTATTTTAATTTGTGTTTTAAAACTGGTGACATAGGATGTGGAGCATCTTCTCAAATGCTTATCTACCATCTCCACATCTTCATTGATGAAGTATCTATTAAAATCTTTGGCCTATTTTTTAATCAGGTTATTTGTTTTCTTACTGTTGATTTTTAAGAGTTCTTTGTCTTCTTTTCAGATATTTCTTAAATATTTTCCTATCTGTAGATTGTTTTCTTATTCTTTTAAAATTGTCTTTCATAGAAGTTTTAAATTTAAATGAATTCTCACTTATTAATGATTTAATGGAGTGTGTCTTTGGTGTTATCGCTCAACAGTCATTGCCATACTTGAGATTATGTAGATGTTCTTCAATGTGATCTTCTAAAAGTTTTATAGTTTCACATTTTACACCTAAGGCTATGATTCATTTTGGATTATTTGCTTGTGAAGGGTATAAAGTTGTATAAAATTATTTTTTTCATGTAGATGTCCAATTGTTCTAGCACCATTTATTTAAAGACTATCTTTGTTCCATTTTATTGCCTTTTTTCCTTTGTCAAAAATCAGTTGATTACATTTATGTTTGTGTATTTCTGGGCTCTCTTTTCTAGTCCCTTGATCTATTTGTTTATTCTTTCACCAGTATCACATTGTGTTGATTATGACAGCTCTGTAGGAAGTCTTGAAGTTTGGTAGTGTCAGTCCTCTAACTTTGTTCTTCTTCAATACCATTTTGGCTATTTTTGATCTTTGCCTCTCCATGTAAATTTTAGAATCAGTTTGTTAATATCCACAAAATAACTGGGGTTTTGCTTGAGATTGTTGTTGCTCAGTTGCTAAGTCGTGTCCAACTCTGTGACCCTATAGACTGTGGCACAGTAGGCTCCTCTGTCCTCCACTATCTCCTGAAATTTGCTCAAATTCATGTCCATTGAGTTGGTGGTTCTCTCTCTCTCTCTCTATATATGTGTGTGTGTGTATATATATATATAAAACATGGAATTATAAAATCAACTTGGGAGGAGCTAACATGTTGTTAATATTCTGTCTTCTATCCACGAATGTGGAATATCTCTCCATTTATGTAGTTCTTTGATTTTGTTATCAAAGCTTCATAATTTTTCCCATATAGATCTTGTATATATTGCATTAAATTTATGCCCAGGTATTTTATTCATTTTTGATGCTAATGTAAATGATACTGTGTTTTTAATTTCAAATTCTGCTCCGTTCATTACTGGTATATAGGAAGGTGATTGACTTTTTAACCTCACATCCTGCAGTCTTTCTGTAATAACTTATTAGCACCAGGATATTTTTTATTCATTCTTGACAGTTTTGTTTCATCTTTCCCAGTCAGATATCTTTTATTTCCTCGTCTTATTGCAATAGCTAGGGCTTCCTGTAAGATTTTGAAGAAGTGGTGAAAGGGGATATTATTGCGTGTTTCTGGTAATAAAGTTTCCAGTGTCTCACAATGATGTTAGCTGTAGACTTTTTGGTAGATATTTTCTATCAGGGTGAGAAAGTTCTCTATTTCTAGTTTACTCGGAGGGTTTTTTTTAATCACAAGTAGGTATTGGGTTTTGCAAATTCTCTTTCTGCATCTATTAATATGATCATGACATTTGTCTTTTTGAGTCTGCTGATGTGAAGAATTACTTAATTGACTTTCAAACATTGAACCAGCCTTGCATACCTACGAAAAATGCCATCTGATTGTGATGTATAATTCTCTTCATGCATTGTTGTGTTTGATTCATTAACATTTCATTGAGAATTTTTGTTAGTGTACTTCTATATGTAGGAACCATGGTTATTGTCAAATAAACGTTGCTTTGTGGCTCCAATGGTGAAGAATCTGTGCCAAGCAGGAGACCTGGGTTTGATCCCTGGGTCGAAAAGATCCCCTGGAGAAGGGAATGACCACCCACTCCAGTATTCTTGCCTGTAGAATCCCATGGACAGAGGAGCTTGGTGGGCTCCCATCCATGGGGTTGCAAAGAGTCTGACAGGACTGAGCAATTAATGCATAATTAACGCAGGCACACAAACTCTGCAACAGAATAATTTCTTTGTCAGTGTATTTTCTTTCTATAATTTTATCCTTCATTATAAGAACTATTATGAATAACTAGCTTGAAAGATTAGAAGTAACTAGGGAAAATTTTCCTGTTTCACTTATGGCTGAACAAGTTTAGCATACTGTTTTCTTAAGCCTCATGAGAGAGTAATCTCATTCCTTTATAATATACTTTCAACAGCTAGCTTTTAATGCTAATTGATGAACCACCCATAAGGATCAGTATTATTTTTATGTTTTTTCTCCTTTTGTTATATCTTTATATACAAATTTTCAATCAACCTACTTCAATTTAATGGACCAAAAATTTCTCAATCAAATAGTTTAGAAATTATAAGTTGAGAGTGAAATTCAAAAGCAAAAAAAAAAAAATGTAGTTCTCTGCCAAGTATTGTAACAGTAAAGGCAAGAAAATGACCTTCAAAACTTCCAGTGACGTTCTGCTCAATAAGTAGCATTGGTCAAGACTGTGGATTGATATCAAACTCCCAAGTCACAATTTACTTCACCTCCACCATACTGAGATAGTCAACATGACATGCACAACAGCATAACTGAGTCCTTGGCAATGCCCAGGCATTATTTCTGATCTTCGCCACTCTGCAGCTTTGTGAAGTCATAAGAGACAAGAGGGGAATGGATGTGGGCTACATCAGCTTAGGGAAGCCATCAGATCTAGGGTCTCTTCGGCTGTTATCTATTATGAGATCTATTTATCTATAAGGTCTGTCTATCACATTACTGGTGACATACCACTTGGCATGTATTTTAATAGCTTTATCTTTTCATTATGGATTGCTTATCAATTAAAAGTTAATCATCAGTAACGGATACTACTAAACAATTATAACAGCCAGAAAAAGGTGATTGGTTTGATGCAAAGCAACCTCATTAAGACTTTCTTGTATGTTTGGTTCAGGATACATTCCATGATTTAGCCAAAGATTAAATTATCAGGTATAATTGAGGCAGAGAGAATAGACTACAGGCCAACTGTTAAAATATATTTTTACTAGTTGTTTTTAAAAATAAGGGGTTGAAAGAGTGGCAGGTAGCAAATGATAAATATTCATTTCCCAGTTTTTTGGTCCTAATTTCCTTACATTCTTCTCTGTCTGATAGAATTACTTTATTTAGCTTATAGGGTAGTTTTCAAATGAATTTTCTTTTTGTTGTTATTTTCTCCAAGATCATTAAAAAGCTGTATGAAGTACTATAAAATCCAATATTAGAGAGCTGATGAATAAAATTATTCACAAACTTAATTTTAGCAATACATATTAATAAATTCTTTGTGTAAAAGTTTGGTAATGGTCAAGATTTGGGGAAAATTCCTATCTTGCCCCCTTTTGAAGCTAGCATTAGTCATACTTCAGTGATAAAACACTGTATTCCTTCTAAAGGCTTGCCTGGTTTCATAGAAACAATATGGGCTTAGGGTCACAGAGCCCTTAATTTGAACATGCTTGTAGCTGGTGACTTCAGACAAATCATTTAACTTTAATTTGTAATTGCTTCATGCAGAATAAAATGGGCATGATTTGAAATGGGGAGTTATCACAAACATTAAATGAAATGAAAAATGCCTTTTTCATAATAGATGTTCAACAGCTATGAATTCCTTCTCTCCTTCCCCCATCCATTTGTGTTCCATGGGTTAAGTAATCTTTCTCTGTATTGCATTTTAGTAGAGCTTCTGCAGTTCTGAATCCAAAGTCACCCTCCCAGCCAGACCCTGTATTTTCTCACTTTTTCTTTTCAACTTTCTGTAAGTTGATATATGAAGTGGGACACAAGGGGTTGAAAAGCTATTACTATGTGCTAAAATCTTAATTGGAGCGTATCCTGTTAGCTTTGCTTTGTTGTATTTGTGGATGGTTACTGAATTTCTTTGTTTTAAATTTTTTGCTCCCTGAAGATATCTTTACATATGGGTTTTTGAAGAGTGAGATATTGTTTTTCCATTAGATATATTTAAAAGTAGCTCATTAGAAGTAAAGGTGACTTTGAAGCTTATGGTTTGAATTTGTTTGTTTTTGTAGGATCCAAAACCAAGGAAGGGGTAGTTCATGGTGTGACAACAGGTAAGCTTTGTGGAACTTATATTCGAGGATGATATTGAAAATATCTAGTAAGCACGATAGCCCCAGCACTGATCATTCAGGATGTAAATATAAATAACCACTCTGCCCATAGAGGAGCATTCTAGAAAACATCAGCTTTGTTTAATCTTGATTCTTTATTAAATATTAAATATTTTAAGTATGTTAAGTATTTGTTATAAATAAGTAAAACACAGTGTTTGTAATTGTCAAGAATGATGACTGAATTGACTAGTTTCATTGTTTAACTTATAGTAGTGTAACATTTGAATATTCTGGTCAACTTAATGTTCTGGCAAGTAATAGTGCAATATCATATAAGGACTGCCATTTTTAAAGAGTTGAATGAAAATTTTCTATAGTGTACAATGAAATATTCTGACACTAAAATATACAAATTATAATACTTCCTTGATTCAGAAGACATTTTAGGAAATACCCTTGGGATGATCAGTAAATTATTTATTGTATTTCTCTCTGTTTGGCCTAATTTCACCCAAATTTTGAAATTAGGTCTGTAACAAGATTACAATAACTGAATAGCAAAAATGATGAAAATTATGGTGGTGATGATGAGGAAGAGAAGGAGGATAATGATAGAAATAGAAAAATCACAATTTAGCAACTTTAATATATGGATTTGCTGTGATTGAGTTTTATGTTTTATGTACTCCCAGCTTTCTGACAGGCATGATAAAATAAGATATAATCATATGATCAGATATAAAATATAACTCATATGATGAGAAAACAGTAAATATAGCAGGGCCTCAGCAAAATAACATGCTTCTATTGCTAAGTTATAAAATAGATTTTGAGAAAATGAAATGGGAAAATTAATACAGTGTTTTGGTTAAGGCCACAAACACTGAAGCCAGAACTCTTTAGTCCAAATTTCTGCTTACCCCTTACTAGCTATGTGACTGTTGTGCAAGATTCATTACCTCTGTGTGATTCAGTTTCCTCATCTGTAAAAGAATTCAGTGAATGAGAATATATATAAATACTTAGAATACTGAAGGCAAATAGTATGTATTACCTAGGTTTTACTGTCATTTTGTAGTGAATCTACCTTGAACTATATTTTTATAGCTAGTGGAGAAAAGTATTTATATGACTTTTATATATACTTTTATACATACTATATAGTCCATGGAATTCTCCAGGCCAGAATACTGGAGTGGGTGGCTTTTCCCTTCTCCGGAATCTTCCCAACTCAGGGATCGAAGCCAGGTCTCCCGCACTGCAGGCCGATTCTTTACCAGCTGAGCCACAAGGGAAATCCAAGAATACTGGAGTGGGTAGCTTATCTCTTCTCCAAAAGATCTTCCTGACCCAGGAATCTAACCAGAGTCTTCTGTATTGCAGGCAGATTCTTTACCAACTGAGCTCTCAGGGAAGCCCTTTTATACATACTTTTGACTAAAAAAGTTAGAGTATAAAATCAAAACAGGGAGTTCTATGGTGGCCTTGTGGTTAGGATTATGGGTTTTCACTGCCATGTCCTAGGTTCAACCCCTGTTCAGGGAACTAAGATCTCGCAAGCCACATAGTACAGCTGAATATAAATAAATAAATAAAAAACAACCCTTTGGAACTAATTCTTCTAGAAGCTAAGTTAAAGTATGCAACATACATTTGCTCTGTTGGAATTCAGTATATATAAATTGCCCTGTAGGGACCTTCTATAAATGGCATGTTATAAAGTATGACTTTTGTAAAAACTAGTTATCAGACAGTTGTAGACTATGCTATATGAAGATAGTCTACTTGGATTAACAGCTTTTCATTGTAATAACTGAAGGAGAATCCATATGGATGAAAAAGCAGATAAGCATGTTGCAAAGTTTAGAACCTGTAGTAAAAATTAGAGAATAAACTAATACTACCATCTAATAGAGGTTATGCAGATGGGCTGCAAGGATAACTATTGACAAAGTCAGAATTTTTGAGTTTTTTTTAGAATGACAGAATGTACACATGAGTTTTGGAGGTGTTTGTGTGCATGCATGTGTACACACTTGGCCTGGTACAAGTCACTGAAGTTTTGTAGTATAAGGCAATATTTTGCAAATTGTTTCTGAAAAACAGTAGCCTGCCAGCTAATGTTTCCATGGTTTTAAAATGTTTGGAAACTTTGCATATCCTGTCTTCCTTTTAGCATATTAAAGAAACTGAGCTGTTCTATAGTAAATAAATTTACATAATTTAGTTTAACCCAGATTTCTAAAACTCATTTGACTTTCTTTCAATAGTTGTAAAAAGTGAAAGTCACTGAGTAGTGTCCCACTCTTTGTGACCCCCATGGACTGCACAGCCCATGGAATTCTCCAGGGCTGAATACTGGAGTGGGTAGCTGTTTCCTTCTCCAGGGGATCTTCCTAACCCAGGGATCAAACCCAGGTCTCCCACATTGCAGGCGGATTCTTTACTAGCTGAGCCACAAGGGAAGCCTTTTCAATAGTTGCTGCCGCTGCTGCTGCTGCTAAGTCGCTTCAGTAGTGTCCGACTCTGTGTGACCCCATAGACGGTAGCCCACCAGGCTCCCCCGTCCCTGGGATTCTCCAGGCAAGAACACTGGAGTGGGTTGCCATTTCTTTCTCCAATGCATGAAAGTGAAAAGTGAAAGTGAAGTCACTCAGTTGTGCCCGACTCTTAGTGACTCCGACTCCATGGACTGCAGCCTACCAGGCTCCTCCGTCCATGGGATTTTCCAGGCAAGAGTACTGGAAGTTCAATTCAGCAAGTGTTCCCCAGAACACTATGGAAAATCCTTCTAAGCAGGGAGACCATGATGATTTTGGTATAGGCAGTATTTACACCATTGCACAAGGGACATAAAATGCATTTATATCATTGCACCAGTCAAAGACCTCCCTGGTGGCTCAGGTGGTAAATAATCTGCCTGCAATATGGGAGACCTGGGTTCAATCTCTGGGTTGGAAAGATCCCCTGGAGGAGGGCATGGCAACCCACTCCAGTATTCTTGCCTGGAGAATCGCCATGGAAAAAGCCTGTCCATGCAGGTTGCAAAGAGGGAGACATGACTGAAGTGACTTAGCACAGTGCCAGTCAATCACCCTGGCCGTAGTAAAATATCAAAAATGTAGTTATAAGTAATCTGGCCATGAAAATTGCAGTAGAATAAACCAGTTGCAATAAGGGCCATCCCTCTCTCATATCAGATAAATTAATTTGTTGAGTAAAGTTATTTCATGTAAAATTCTAAATTCATATTATAAGGGTAAATAAATGATTAAGGTAATAACCTCAGCAGTTAATCAGAGAGAGAATTGGTTGCTTTTTATATATGACCTAAAATGTTTATCATGGTACATAATAAATACTAAATAATTTAAATGTTTAAAAACATGAGATTTCCAGTACAGTTTTTCACTGGCATTTAAATTGAACTTTGCATTGAGTATAGCCATGACTAGTTGGTAGGCATCCACCACATCCCCAGAAGTAGCAAAAGGCAAATATCAAGCAATACCTGCTGTGAATTCTTCCTGCATTTAAACTCTTTGAGCCACTTTCATTTCCCCCTGTTGTCTACACTGAGGAGTGAGACTCGTTTTCCTTTTTTCCTTATGTACCTCCTCAACTTCCATGACCTACATACTGTATACGAAACCCAATTGTTTTGACCACACTATTACTGTTTAGTCATGTCAGACTCTGCAGTGCTCTGAATAGTAGCCCTCCAGGCTCCACTGTCCATGGGATTCTCCAAGCAAGAATACTGGAATGGGTTGTCATTTCCTTCTCCAGGGGAATCTTCCTGACCCAGGCACTGGCCCCTCCCAACTGGTGAAATGAAATCTGTACAATAATCAGGTGACTAGCATGTAACACTTAACAGCTCACATAGTACAACTCATTGAATTCCTCAGAAAAGAAGGCAAACATTAGATACAGATAAGAATGCAAGACCCAGGCTTTATGAGTATAAGTGTTATAAGGTTTTAGTTCAGTTTAGTTGTTCAGTTGTGTCTGATTCTTTGTGACCCCATGGACTGCAGTATGTATGCCAGGCTTCCCTGTCCATCACCAACTCCCAGACCTTGCTCAAACTCATGTCCACTGAGTTGGTGATGCCATCCAACCGTCTCATCCTCTGTCATCCCCTTCTCCTGCCTTTGATCTTTCCCCAGCATCAGGGTAGTTTCCAATGAGTCAGTTCTTTGCATCAGATGGCCAAATTATTGGAGCTTCAGCATCAGTCCTTCCAATGAATATTCATGACTGATTTCCTTCAATATTGACTGGTTTGATCTCCTGGCTGTCCAAGGGACTCTCAAGAGTCTTCTCCAATACCATAGTTCAAAAACATGAATTCTTTATAGTCCAGCTCTCACATCCATACATGACTACTGGAAAAAGGTTTGGGTGGAGAGTTGTCTTGTTTTCCTTGACCTTGAAATTGTTAAAAAGTGTAGAATCTCATCTTTTACTGCTTTTTCATAAAGCTCTTAATTAATTGAAACAAACTTTTTTTTTATTGCAACTTTGTTTATTTGATATTTGTATGGAGTTAATATAGAAAGATTAATTCAACAGTTATATATAGTCTTAGATAATTTTTGATATGAGATCAAATCTCTTTCTAAATCTAATCCCAAACTATTTATACCATCATCTTAAAATTTAACTTATTTTTAAAAACCTACTGAATCTCCATATTTTATTTTTAATGAAAAGAAATTAAGTGTGCTCAACAAACCATTTCATTTCATACTTTAAGTCCAGCTCTTTTGTTCCCATTAAAATGATTGAAAATAAATCTTAACACTAAAACTCATTCTGTTTCAACTACCTGATGTTTCATAAAAGGATCAGCATAGTCATCCCTCACTCTGTTGTTTTATTTCTGATGGTACCATGTGAGAGCATGTATGTGTTCTGTGACTCAGAAGGTATGATGAAAAAAACATGCTGAGTGACATCAAAGACTTGGCATTGAAATTGAAATAAAGAAATATTTCATGCTGAGTTTGTTACAACTACACCTGCAAGCCTTGCTTTCTGTAAACGTTCTTTCATAAAATGTAAACCAGAGCGAAATTGCTTATAGCCCTAAATTTGTGATCATTAGGCTTGAAACACCTTTAAATATCTGCATGATTGCATAGACTGTCTTGGCAAAGAATCTGTGTTTGGCTCAGCCACGCTCACTTAGCAATCTCAGTAACTTTTTCTTCTCCTGACTCACCAGTTATCTACTGGTGTGTGAATATAGGTCTTTGGAAGTTGATGGTTAGTGGAAGTGAAATTATTCCTAGTGGCTGTGGGTCCACCGTCCCTTAAACTGTCATTGGTTTTGATTCATCCTAGTGGCTGAGAAGACCAAAGAGCAAGTGACAAACGTTGGAGAGGCGGTGGTGACAGGGGTGACTGCGGTAGCACAGAAGACGGTCGAAGGAGCAGGGAGCATTGCAGCTGCCACTGGCTTTGGCAAAAAGGATCATTTGGGCAAGGTAGGACCGTGTACATCTTGTTACGTTTCTAAGCTTGTGGATCACCATTGCATTTTCAGCAAGGCACAGAGGCAAGACTAAGATGCTTACTTGCAGGAGAGCTGACTGAGCTTCCCTCACTTAAAAAAAGTGCTCCCTTTATATGTATTCTTTTTGGAGATACTCACCCAGATAAATGCTGTGAAAATTGCACAATAAATGTGATTGTTTTATTTCCTGGAAAAAAAAAGTTAATGAAATGAACAGTGTAACAAATGTCTGAAAGAGCCGTGACATTTCAGAAAGAATGGGTGCTTTTATGTTGGCTGTGAATCTTGGAATTTTTCTTTGTTGGAGTATAGCAAAGGCTTTGTGCCCAATCTCTAAATGTTCAAAATGAAAATCTTTTACTGAATTTCTTTATAGTGACATCATCTCTTATTAAATGGCATATTTGCTTATTATATGACAATTCATTGCCAAATATATGTTTGTGGAGACTGAGGGGCTTAAACTATGATCATGGTTTTGGGGTGATTTTAAAATTCTCAGAATTCTCACTTTTCCTTTCTTGACAAATATGAGACTCTAGGAAAATTATTCAAGAGTTAGGACTTTCATTTTAAACAAATAAGCAACAGAAAATGAGGTATCAACTGGAAGACGAACATTTTACAAAATTTATGACCAAAGCAGATTCTTTTTTTTTAATTGAAGTATAGTTGATTTATAATGTTGTGCCAATCTCTGCCGTACAACAAAGTGACTCAGTTATGGCCGTATATATATTCTTTTTTATGTTTTTTCCATTATGGTTTATTCCAGGTGGTTGGATATAGTTTCCTGTGCCACAGTAGGACCTTACTGTTATCCATTCTAAATGTAATGACTTGCGTCTGCCAACTTCCAATTCAACTTCCCAGTCCATCTTTCTCTCTCCTCTTCATCTTGGCCACCACAGGTCTGATCTGATGTCTCTGAGTCTATTTCTGTTTTGTAGATAGGTTCATTTGCATCATACTTTAGATTTCACATATAAATGGTATCATATGGTATTTATTTTACTCTTTCTGACTTTGCTTAGTATGATAATCTCTGGTTGCGTCTATGTTGCTTCAGATGACATTATTTTGTTCTTTTTTATGGCTGAGCAGTATTCCATTGCTTATATGTCACACCTTCTTTATCTGTTCATCTGTCAATGGACATTTAGTTTGTTTTCAAGTTTTGGCTATTGTGAATAGTGCTGTTACCAACATAGGGGTATATGGATTCTTTTGAATTATAGTTTTGTCTGGGTATATGCCCAGGACTGGGATTGCTGGATCATATGGTAATTCTATTTTTAGTTATCTGAGGAACCATCATCCTATTTTCCATAGTGGCTTCCCCAACTTATATTGCCACCAATAGTGTAGGAGAGTTCCCTTTTCTCTACATCCTCTCCAGCATGTATTATTTATTTATTATTATTTTAACAATGACCATTCTGACAGATATGAAGTGGTACCTCATTGTAGTTTTGATTTGCATTTCTCTAATAAGTAGCAATGCTGAACATCTTTTCATGTGCCTCCTAGCTATCTGTATGTCTTCTTTGGAGAAATGTCTATTATGGTATTCTCATTTTTTTTATTGAGTTGTTTGCTTTCTTGTTGTTGTTGAGTTGTATGAGCTGTTTGTATATTTTAGATATTAAGCCCTTGCCGGTCACATCATTAGCAGCAGAATGATTTTTGGTTTTTCCCTGCCACAAAGGCTTCCTGGCTATTCTTTGAATCCATATAGTGTACCCTTTCCTTGACTTCCCACTGTCTAGAAAGCTCTTCTCCAGTGTATAAGTAACCCTGACTCACTCCCTTATCTCCTCAGGTCTTTGCTAAATAACACCTTCTCAGTGAAGCCTACCCTGACCTATTTAAAATTGGAACCATTCTCCTTACCTCTGGTGTTCCTAACTTTTCTACTCTTTTTAAATTTTTGGCCAAAGCATTTATCACCTTTAAAAATAATAACTGGCTTAATTATTTTTATGCATATTATTTTATTTCTTCCCTTTTGAAATGTAAGCACTATGAGGATAGAAGATATTAGTTTGTTCACTGATATTTCACAAGTGTCTAGAAGAGTACATATAGGAGAAAATTAAGTAATATTTATTACATTAAGACATAGAACAAGGAAATAAGTGATGTGTAGAGTGACTTTTATTTCTGTCTTTAATAAATATGTGTGTACTATAGCAACCATGGCTATTCAACCATGCAAAAGTTATCATCAAAATGTTTTGGAATAGATATCCTGAAATCTGTAAGAAAGTATTTATTTGCTGACAAACTTCCCTGAATTGCTTCTACTCCTTGTAATCCTATGTAGCAGGCCTACATGAATTGGTCATTAAAACAGTGATAAAAAGGAAGGACTGAAAATATGTGACATATTGAGATTTTATTATATGTAGTAATTACATTGGTCTGCAACAATTGACTCTACTCATGGAAAATCTGGACTGGCCTTCCAGTGAAGTTCTTCATCTAATACTTAAGTATGTGATTGATGATAGTATTCCTTTGTGCAGAATATGCTCTTCAAATAATCTTATTGCTCATGCTAATAATTACACTATTTCCGATTTCCATCTAAAATTATAATTCTATGTGTAGCTTTATTCCATTTTCAAAACTAGGAAAGACCCCCAGATTTTAGTACAGAGGCAACTAACATGTTTTGTTTTCCAGATCCTTGCCCACATAATAGAAACTATGGACCCTCTTCCCAGAAAAATGTACATACACACCCCACAGGGCTTAATGAGATCATGGAAACCCATCAACAGATAGAGCTCATGATTTAGACCAATTTCCTGACTGTACAGATGAGGAAATTTACAGAGGGGAAGTACTCAGTCCAAGGTCACATAGCCAGTTGTAATAGACTGGATTCCAGCAGTGCTTTTCCATCTGCTATTGTCATATCCCCAACCCCTTCCTCAAAATTTACCTTCCTTTTGATTTTTCATAAATAGAATTATGGACAAGCAGATTTAACTGGAAAAATTATTTGCTTCAGAATATTAAGAAACCAGGAAAGCTTGTACTGTCCTTGTCTCACCCCCATTTAATGTGTACAATGTAAATTGAAAATAAGGCATGCAAATGTTTCATTTCTTACAAAATTAGGCTTCGTATACTTCTAAAAATATTGCTCTTTATTTTCATGTTTTAAAGCAGAAGTCTAAATGATGTGACAAAGTTAACCGTTTGGAGATATTTCTCTTATGTGTACTTGTTGTGTCTCACAAATGTCCAAAAATGAAAATGAAGTCATAAACCTAAAAGTTACAGCATTGTTGTAGCAAAAAAAAAAAAAATTGAACTGGGATTTTAAATGGCTGATTTTCATCCCTGTGTTGTCACCAACAGGCTGAATGACCTTTTGAAGATCTCCTAAGACTCTTTCTTATATAATGAGGGATCTATAATAGAAAATTTTAAAATCCCAATTTAGCAGTAGAATTCTGTTTGTGTAATAACTAATGAAAGATGCTAATGAACTTTCATTTTGGCCACATCTATGGGATGCTAAAAATTCTAGAGTTTAAACAAAATCATTGCATTTGTTCATTATGAAATGTGAAGTAATTTCATCCTTCAGACTCTGATCAGAGTGATTCTGGTGAATGGAAATAAAGCAATTTGTTGTAGCTTTAACCACTTGTTAATGACCTCATTTTGACCCACATTATTCATTGAAGAAATAATACTTGTTCACTGTGTGCCATAAATTTTGCTAGATATTAAGGTTAAAATTATGAGAAAACCATACACTGTTTTTTCTTCATTGTGCTTATAGTCTAGTGACAAAGATCAGTAATAATCATCCAATTACCCATAATAAGTGTATAGTTATAAACTGTGAAAAATGCAATGGTGTGCCTAATGCCAAGAATATCTAACTGAATGCTTGACCCAGTTACTGTGGATTAGGGTAAGGCCAGATGCTCCCTTGGGGAAATGATGTCTGAACTGAGATCCAAAAAATGACTAGCAGTTATCAGAAGTGAGAGTTAGAGGAAAAGCATTCCAGGCTAAAGCATCAGCATGAGAAAGTCTAATGTGGTAGGAAGGGACCATGGCAAATCAAAGGACAGCTGGAGCCAGAGAAGATAAGGATGTAGCCAGCCCACATCACAGCTAGCCATGGTAAAAATATTGGTCTTTATTCTGAAAATAAAGGGACCTATTCAAGTATTGTAAGCACTTAATCTGGATTTCAGGTTATAGGTTTGCATGTTGAAAAGATATCTCTGCCTGTAGAGTGGGAAACAGATTAAAGAAGCGAAATTCTGAAAATCAGGAACCAGTTAGTGGACTACCATGGAAAGAGGAGATGTAAAGAGGAGATGATTGCAAATACCAAGGTGTTGGTGAGAGAAAAAGAAAGAAATGATTTAATTCAAAGACTACACAGGAAGTAATATCAAAGCGACTCAGAGATGTATTTCACAAGGCTTGGTGGAAGAGGAAGGTGACCAGCAGAGCTACTGGGTGTTGCTTGTTGAAGTGTGCCATTATCTTGGTGGTTGAGGCCTCCCCTGAATGTCGTGATTACCGCAAGATGACTGGCTGCACTGGTGCTCAGTCCTCATGCACTTTGAGGGTACTTGGCCCATCATTCCCTGACTGATGAAGGGACAAATCCTCCTCTCTCCCTCCCTCCTTCCTTCCCTTTCTCCTTTCTTTCTTATTTCCATTTTGTTTGTTTTCCTAAACCAACAGTTCTAGTAGCTCATTTTTATTTTTCTCTCTTTATTTTCTAAATTTATGCCTTTGAGAATTTTTTATTCTGGTGTACTCGTCTCCTTTTGATGTTAACAGAGATGTATGACTACAGATACCTAAGTGTTTCTGTGAATTTGATCATATGGATGAAGCCACCCTTAGTAATAATTTCTATGATACTAGATTAAAGGACAAATCAGCTGTCATGAATTTTAAGAATTTTTTAAATCAGATATTAGCTTCTTTAATACATCAGTATAATCCATCTACTGATCTATATTTTTACCTGTGTACAACCAAGAAGTTGCCAACCATGCAATTCATTACTTGAGGCTCATTCACTTGATTGGCACAGTAAGAATAGTCTAAATATGCATTGGCAGAAGTATTCAAGTTTTAAGTTCAAACAGCAATGTTATACAAGTAAAATTGGTAACTTCTATGGATAACAGATGATCCTCTTGTACCAAGAATATTATAAAAGAAAGGCACTTGAGTGTTATTATGTAGTGCATCTAGGTTTACAATATACAGCTGTTTACTGCAGTGTTTGCTCCATTCCATTTGCTCAATAGTTCTCTGCGTGTGTTTTTTCTCAAGTAAATCCTTAATGAACAAATAAACATCTCTTTAATATTATCTGGAATGCCCTGAAAGAGTTGGATCCTCAGTGTCCCTGAAGTTTATATTTTTGTAATTTTCTGCCCATGTAGAAAGTGAAAATTCTGAATAAACTAATTAAGGCCACTGCTTGACAAATAGTACAGCTTGTTGTTCTGTCGCTTAGTCATGTCCAATTCTCTGTGACCCCATGGACTTCAGCACGCCAGGCTCCCCTGTCCTTCACTATCTTCTGGAGTTTGCTCAGACTTATGTCCATTGAGTCAATGATGCCATCCAACCATCTCATCCTCTGTTGTCCCCTTCTCCTTCTGCCCTCAATCTTTCCCAGCATCAAGGCCTTTTCCAATGAGTTGGCTCTTCTTATCAGGTGGCCAGAGTATTGGAGCTTCAGCTTCAGGATCAGTCCTTCCAATGAGTATTCAATGTTAATTCCTTTAGGATTGACTGGTTTAATCTCCTTGCAGTCCAGGGGATTCTCAAGAGTCTTCTCCAGCACCACAATTTGGAAGTATCAGTTCTTTGGTGCTCAGCCTTCTTTATGGCCAGGTCTCACATCCATACATGATTACTGGAAAAACCATAACTTTGACGATATGGATATTTGTTGGCAACGTGATGTTTCTGCTTTTCAACATGCTGTCTAGGTTTGTCATAGCTTTTCTTCCAAAGAGCAGGCATTAATTTCATCACTGCAAGTCATTGTCTGCAGTGATTTTGGAGCCCAAGAAAATAAAGTCTGTCACTGTTTCCATTTTTTCCCCATCTATTTACCATGAAATGATGGGACCGGATGCCATGATCTTCGTTTTTTGAATGTTGAGTCTTAAGCCGGCTTTTCCACTCTCCTCTTTCACCTTCATTAAGAGGCTCTTTAGTTCCTCTTGGCTTTCTGCCATTAGTACAGCAGTCAACTTCATTATCACGTCCCATTTAAGCACTGACCTATGTACATGGAGATGAATAGATTTGTGCAAGAAATAAACTTGAAATATACATAATCTCAGATACTTGAAATATTCAGGTTTCATCTGTTTATTTTTTTTCTTCAGAGCCAGAATAAAGTTCCTAAACAGTGCCATCTTGAAAAATTAGCTGAGACTATAAATAAACAGTATCCCAGAAAATGGTGATGTCAAATGTGTAGAAGCATGTATACTCTGATCCTGCCTTAATTTGTAGGAGAATAGCTCACCAAGTATGTACTAGGTGAATAAGACAAAGCTGAAATGAAAAATGTCAGATTGACATTATGATTTATAACATTTAAGTGTCCTTATTTTCCTTGATTTACCAGAGCTGTCATGTTTAGCCTGATACACATTTGTATGGAAACACTTGAGTACCACAGACCTTTTATTAAATGATTAATCAGATGATGAATGTTGGCATCAGCTAATTCATTTAAGGCTGATTTCACAAATAAGCCAAAGGTCACAGGTGACCTTTCAGATTTCTTTGAAGAAGTATACACATATCATATACATGACTTTATTATTGTTTATAAGGTGGTAATATATGTCAAGATTAGTGAAATATTTTAATTTACAGAAAACATTTTCCTTTAATATTTTTAAATAATTGAAATAATATATTTTCTCAAATAATTAGTAGTTTGAGTCCTGCCTTGTGCTTGAGCATAACCAACGTAATTGTTCATTGTATTTAAACCTAAACTAAAAGCTTTGGTGAACAATGCACTGCCTGATTTGTTTGTGGTGGAAACAGTGTATGTTATTAATATCATTGTAACCTTTGATTAAAACATAATGTGGTAAATAGGGGAGAAACCTAATTTACCCAATTGCTTTGTTTCAAAATGACTATAATCAATAATATTTTGCAATGTAGTATGTAAAAGTCAATATTCTATACTTTTATGAAAGTCTACTAATGCTGTGTAAACTGTCTCCATTTAGAAACTCATCTCTTATGATGAGATTTCTCTTATCTAATATTTCACCAGATTCTTGATGGATGAATCATGATTCCTATGCTTAGTTGTTCAAAGAGCTTAGACTCTTTGTGACCCCATGGACTGCAAACCACCTGGCTCCTCTGTCCATGGTATTTTTCAGGCAAGAATACTGGAGTGGGTGGCTGCTTCCTTCTCCATGGGATCTCATGATCCAGGGATTGAACCTGTGTCTCTTGTATTGCAGATTCTTTACCCACTGAGCCATGTTTCCTAATGACTCTTAATCTTATAAAATTGTAAGCAGGAAAGCACCTTCTAATTACATACAGGATTATAAGGGACATAGACTTAGGGTTACATTTTCATTACAATTCAATAGCATTCAGTCATTTAATAGGTATTTGTATGTGCTGGCTGCTCAGTTGGGCACTATGAGGAATGTGAAGTTGAATACCATGTGAATGGCTCTGGTCCCAAGGAATGTGCAGTCCAGGCAGGTGACTGATTTATTAACCCCTGGGAAAAAGGAACATCTCTGGTCTTTGAGAACTTGTTTTTGTAGCACGTATATATCCATAATAGGAAAAACACTTTCTGTTTGAAATGAGAGAGACTTATCCTCTCAATAAATATTATACTTGAATTTTGTTTTTGACAGTAGACTATGGAGTCGCCTCATGCACATGGAGATAAGAGCCACAATATTCTAGTTGCTGAGACACAGGAACATGAAAAGACTTGCACCTGTGTTCTGGCACCAGTGGTTAATAATTTGTAAGCATTACAACCCTGCAGTATATACATGACTACAGATCCAATTTTAGTCTGCAGAGAACTGATCATGATGATAGTTTTTGTTTGTTAGGGAAATATAGGAAGAGTGTGATAGAACTGCTCCAAGGCACACTAGCGAACAGCTTCAGATCATATTTGTACATTTGGTTTATTCCTTCATAAATGCGTGAAAGTGAAGTCACTCAGTCATGTCCGACTCTTTGCGACCCCATGGGCCGTAGCCCACCAGGCTCCTCTATCCATGGGATTCTCCAGGCAAGAATACTGGAGTGGGTTGCCATTTCCACATGGATTAAAATTCTGCCGAATGCTGTGTGAGAACAATGTTCATACTTTTATGAATTAATTTTCATTGTGCCTGTGGCTAACATCTACTGCTACCAGTCCTTCACATGCAAAATTCACAATATTCTTAATAGTGGCAACCCACCCCAGTTTTCTTGCTTGGAAAATTCCGTGGACAGTGGAGCCTGGCAGGCCACAGTCCATGGGGTTACAAAGAGTTGGACACGATTGAGCCCACACACACTCATTAATCAGATACTATTATATGTCAGATTATTTTAAATTTAGTTTTTTTTTAAACTTGTATTACCATCTGAGCCATATTTTCACCTTGTAATTCAATCAAAAGCCTGGAAAATAACATTAATAATTTTAAGTGGTAGGAATAAAATGAGTAAGATGTGTTTATTGATTATGACATACAGTAATCTTATTCCATTCTTCACTGATAATCAACTTACATGTTCCTAAAAAGTAAGAATAATTTGATTTTTTATCCTGTCAAATAAAGGCTTTTAGTTTTCTAATTTTCAGGGAAATGTTTGGTGATTTTTACTTTGCCAAGATACAATACAGAAAGAGATCCTAGGTTAGATGTGTATTAAATATTCCTCTTTACCTGGTAGTTCTAGTATCACTTAAGAGATGTTTTAAAAATTCCAAAAGTATTATTTAATTCCTATTAAGGTTGTAGTGTACATTAATACAAAGAACACTGAGACACTGTTTGAATAAAGAAATAATTGAATAAATACAAAAATAAAAAGAAGGGATATATATATTTTTGTCTTCCTGATTAAAGATGGAAACTATTTTCTTTTTTGTGTTCTTCACACCTATACAATATGATGAGTGTATTTGGAACACAGTTCATAAGAATGAATTCAGTTGCAGCTTTGGGAACTGAGAATAATGTGAATTTATAATTTAAGAAAATTGCATAGAATTTAACTGTTCGTGCTCACAAGGGAATGATATAACTCTGAGAAGCTCTATTAGCATATCATCTCCAATTCACATGTATATACATTTTATAAAAAAGCAGAAAATTGCCCTTTCATCATACACTGTATTATTTCATGCCATATGTGTTTCCTGAATGAGCACACACAGATTTGCCTTAAGGCCTCAGTTTTTATGCAGTGGGTTATATATTATTTACTGTCTGTAGCAAAATTGGAAAAAGCACGTACTTCCTATGTGTGTCACTGACTTTAGGGCTTAATATAATCATCACACAAAATGTATAATGTTACTAAAAAGACTTCATCTTCAATTTCTAACATTGCAATATATGTAAAATAAGCACTTAAAATAATCTCCATTAAATATTAATAACTGCTTATAATAATAATCCTTCTATAGTATTCTTCCTGAAAAAGGAAACTAATATTGGTGTTTGACTCAAGGGCAGATCACAAGTGTTCTGACTAAAACTGCTTTCTATGATAGCTAACTGGTCTCTGTCTTTCTACTGCTACTGCTGCTGCTGCTGCTGCTAAGTCGCTTTAGTCATGTCCAACTGTGTGATCCCACAGACAGCAGCCCACCAGGCTCCCCTGTCCCTGGGATTCTCTAGGCAAGAACCCTGGGGTGGGTTGCCATTTCCTTCTCCAATGCATAAAAGTGAAAGTGAAGTTGCTCAGTCATGTCCGACTCTTAGAGACCCCATGGACTGCAGCCTACCAGGCTCCCCGTCCATGGGATTTTCCAGGCAAGAGTACTGGAGTGGGTTGCCACCAGAGAGAAGGATAAGCACCTGGCTT
This sequence comes from Cephalophus harveyi, assembly GCA_006410635.1. Classification (NCBI taxonomy): domain Eukaryota; kingdom Metazoa; phylum Chordata; class Mammalia; order Artiodactyla; family Bovidae; genus Cephalophus; species Cephalophus harveyi. Next base: position 63,774 of record SJYT01029446.1, on the reverse strand, counting down.
ATCCACACTATTGGATTTGGTCACATATAGAAGAAGCATGGCTGAGTGCAGAGTGCATGTGCTTTTAAGTCAGGGAACATGGAGTTGCTCCTGTCTCTCTGAATGATGTCATTTCACCCCTCTGAGCATGGATTTTCTCATCTGTGAAATAAAAGTGTTGGACTAAATGAGTTCAGAATATTTTGAGTCTGTTTAATGGCTTGACTTTTAGGCCAGTTTGTTCAATTATGCATTGCCAGACCCCTGGCAACTCATTTAACCTTTCTGAACCAAATCTACTTGTCTGTAACTGGTCAGCCCCTGCACAAAGTGAGAGTATAAATAAGATGAGATATTGCGGACAAGAAATAAACAACCAACTGCAATGCATTGTAGTTAAAACATTTTGCGAAGAAGGAGCCTACATTTTCCCTGAGTTGTGTTAGACTAGTGATTGTAGAAGGTCTCTTCTATATTTGTTTATATTTTGATGATGTTTAACAAGTGAATTTCAAACACAAAAAAAGAAAGTGAAGTCGTTGAGTGGTGTCCCACTCTTTGCGACCCCATTGACTGTAGCCTACCAGGCTCCTCCATCCATGGGACTTTCCAGGCAAGAGTACTGGAGTGGGTTGCCATTTCCTTCTCCACAGGATCTTCCCGACCCAGGGATTGAACCCTGGTCTCTCCTGTATTGTAAGCAGATGCTTTACCACTTGAGCCACCAGGGAAGTCTGAATTATCTATTTATATAAATAAAATAAAGTCATACTGCTATGATTTTGCATTGGATTTCCCCAATACAGTTCCAGTGATTATTACATATATGTTAAATTTGGAACCCTTATCACAGAAAGTGAAGAACTAAAGAGTTTCTTTATGGAAGTGAAAGAGGAGAGTGAAAAAGTTGGCTTAAAGCTCAACATTCAGAAAATGAATATCATGGCATTTGGTCCCATCACTTCATGGCAAATAGATGGAGAAACAGTGGAAACAGTGAAATACTTTATTTTGGGGGGCTCCAAAATCACTGCAGATGGTGATTGCAGCCATGAAATAAAAAGACGCTTATCCTTGGAAGAAAAGTTATGACCAACCTAGACAGCATATTGAAAAGCAGAGACATTACTTTGCCAACAAAGATCCGTCTAGTCAAGGCTATGGTTTTTCCAGTAATCATATATGGATGTGAGAGTTGGGCTATAAAGAAAGCTGAGCATCGAAGAATTGATGCTTTTGAACTGTGGTGTTGGAGAAGACTCTTGAGAGTCCCTTGGACTGCAAGGAGACCCAACGAGTCCATCCTAAAGGAAATCAGTCCTGAATGTTCATTGAAAGGATTGATGTTGAAGCTGAAACTCCAATACTTTGTTTACCTGATGTGAAGAACTGACTTATTTGAAAAGACCCTGATGCTAGGAAAGATTGAGGGCAGGAGGAGAGGGGGATGACAGCGGATGAGATGGTTGGATGGCCTCACTGACTCAATGGACATGAGTTTGTGTAAACTCCGAGAGTTGGTAATAGATGGTGTGCTGCAGTCCATGCAGTTGCAAAGAGTCGGACATGACTGAGCAACTGAACTGAACTGAAAATTGGAAAGATATAATTTTGGGAAACGCTGTAGAAAACAAAGTTAGCAATCTTACTTTTAAACTGAGGAGAATCTAGAGCCTAATATATTGTGTTAGTGGCATAGTTGCTGTCTTTCCTTGTGGTTTTTTGATGTAAAACCCATGGAGAGTAGTACTGGCTATTCTGTGGAACACAGATTTGAGGTCCCCCAGGCTAACTGAAACTGTTGCCACTCACTCAGTGCCTCACGTTCTTACGACTTGCTTGTTTGCTTCTGGATTAGAGGTGTTTAGAGAGATACGAGGACTCAGCATCCCATATCCAAATCCTCTTCTTTTATACCCATTTTCTAGAAGATCCTTTGTTGTTGTTGTTCAGTGACTAAGTTGTATTTGACTCTTTTGAGACCATGTCTGTCAGGCTCCTCTGTCTGTGGAATTTCCTAGGCAAGTATACCAGAGTGGGTTGCCATTTCCTACTCGAAGGGATCTTCCTGACTGAGGTATTGAACCGGCATCTCCTGCATTGGCAGACAGATTCTTTACCAGTTGCTCCACCTGGAAGCCCATTTCCCCTGGGCAAGGCCAACAAAAGCACTCTGTTCTTATGAAGCTTTGGTACCCAGTTCCAATAGAGCTTCCAGATGGGGGCAAGTCTAAGTAGTTTGCAATTGTGAAAATTGGCTTAGGCATCTTCTTGGCCCTTTTCCATTTTACTCAAAGGCAAGGAAATACATCAAAAGGAAAGGGACCAGAGAGAGCTTCCTCAAGCTAACTTTCCATGCCAACAATTTCTAGAATGAGAGCATTTCCAGAGGAGGAACAACCTCAAGCTCATCTGACTTTGACAACTTCATGATAAGCACTAAGACTTAGTTTCATCTTTAAGGCCTTGTATATAAACTTATTTTAGTTATTTCCAATGTAAAACAGACTCATTTTGTAAACATTCAATCAAATCAAGATTTATTTTTTGCTGGAGCTTACCAGGAGCTCAAATTTCCCTTTCCCCCAAGTTCAGCTGAAATGGGAAGGTAGGTCTGTAGAGGGGGAAGGGATGATGGATGTTGGTAGGAATATCTTTGCTCTTGAGGGGGTGTGGGTTTCATTCCACGCAGCCACTGATGTCCTGGTGATTCTCCAGTGTGGTCTAAATGGGTTGGACTGGTCACCGCCTCATCTCAGGGGACAGGGAGAAGCATGCTGCCCTGTCATTGCCTTCACATCTTTGCTAGCTGACCCCTTGCCAACACTTCTTTTCAAGGCCTTATCTGGACCCATGGGAAACCTAGGAGCCTTCCCACATCAGCCTTATTTCTTAGGAGTCAGGTTACATGCGGGCGATGGAAACTGAACTCTTCAATGCGGTATGTCAGTCCCGGGGTCCGAGAGGTTCTGGGCTCATACTCTGTTGGCACCAGGAAATCTCAGCAGGTCCTGCTTCTCAGGCTGCATCTGTCAGGGAATAAGATGCCAGTGTCTCTGCTGACAGACCTCTCCAACCTCATGAGGTACCACCTTCCTCCACAGAGGAGGGTTCATGAGAAAAGGCTAACCCTAGTGTTCCACTTCGTATCTGTTCCCCTGAAAATCCCTTCTTCTTCTTTCTTTTTGTACTTTACTGATGGAGGAATAATGAAACAGTCTGGTATTTGAACTTTCATGATTTACTTTGATTGTCTCAACAATGAGTCCCAGTACCTACTTGGATGTGGGATAGAAAAGGGACCAGCTATTATTTTGGATCACAGTGCCCTCAGTTTGTGCTACATTTTCAGCCACTCTATGTTGGAGATGTTCTTTCAACAGAAGGGTTGGAGAAAAATTGATTCAAATCATTCTTGAGGTCATGTTGGAAATCTATATCTAGAACATTGATATTATGCATATTCTTCAAATCAGCAGTTTCACTTCAAAGAACTTAAATGATCATAAAAATTTAAGTATAAGGATGCTCACTTCAGCATTGATTATCATATGAAGTTTTTAAAATATGCTAGAAGTTTGACAGTAAGGACTTAGTTAAAGGCATTCTGGTTGATCCTTAGAGCGGTTACGCTGAGCAGTCATCAAAATGTTGGTGTGGAAGAATAACTGATGGAGAGGAAGGATACTCTTGCTGCAGTAAGTGAAAAGAACAGATTATAAAACAATATGGACAGCTTGTATAGTATAATCCACCTTTATTAAAAAAAACAACTGTGTGTATTATGCATGTGTACAAAGACCTGAAGTGAACATACCAGACTCTCAGTTGTTCTCAGTGAAGCACTCTGCATTTCCAGCTGGACAGCTCTTTGCTTTGAGGACTCTCTCATTCACTGTGGGATGTTTCTCAGCCTTGGGCCTTACTTGTTAAATGCCAGTAGCGCTCCCCAGGCATCATACCAACCAGAAAAAGCCCTTCTTGAGGAAACACTGCAACTGAGTGATTATTTCCAGGTCACAGATTACATTCATTTTATTGTCTTCCTTGTTTATTTACACTTTCTTCAATTTCCTTTAATAAGTATGTATTGCATTCATAACAAAAGAATAATAAATGGTATTTATAATATCATACACTATTCAACATTTATTTGACTAAGCATCCTTGTGCTTCAACCATAATTAGAACTTAAAGAGACTAATTTCCTTCTTAGTGCCCTAGTTCCCACTTATATTTGTTCAACTGATTGAAAAACAAAAGTCATCCTAGCTTTATAGGTACTGAAAAATACAAGTATAGTATTTACTGTTCAGCCACCCACCTGTCTATTTATTCATCCATTCATTTGATCCATATTTGTTAAAATCATGCCATGTGTAAAAGACTGCCAGGCATCATCAGAAATATGGGGATATATGAGACCAATTTCTTCTCCTTTAGGGATTGACATCTAGCTGTTAATCATGGTGAGCATATGTAGGAGTCTGTCTAGTCATAGTGTTGCCTGTGTTTGAAGATTGTGTCTCCAGCTACTTCTCTTTCCTTCAGATTTGAAGTAAGGCTGTCTCTGAGTGAGATATCATACCACTCATAGTCTCGTATTATTTCTCAAAAAATTCTGGTTATAGTACACTTTTTCCATTTACTCCTCTTGATCACAGTTATCAAACAAAATTAAAAAACTATTTCAGCAAGTCTATTTTGCTATCTAATAATATTGGTTTCCACATCCAAATTTCAAGATAAATTTTAACAAAGATTTTTGAAGAGTAATGGAGTGTTCTTCCCAATTGAATTAAATTATTTATTCTCTCTTTTTTGGCAAGTATATCTACTCATTTAGGGCCTTACTCACAATTTGACTTTGCCAAATCTTTTTACAAAATGTGATTATAAATATTTTGGGTTCTGAGAAAGAGGTCATCTTCTTATACTCATGTATCCTCAAAACTTTGCCTTTCTCATTTCAATGTATTGACACATGCTTAGTTACTTAATCATGTCTGACTCTTTGTGACCCCATGAACTGTTGCCCACCGGGCTCCTCTGTCGATTCTCCAGGCAAGAATACTTGAGTGGGTTGCCATTCCCTTCTCCAGGGGATCTTCCCAACCCAGGGATTGAACCCAGGTCTCCTGCATTGCAAGTGAATTCTCTACCATCTGAGCCACCAGTGAAGTACCAGCATGCCCACAGCATGACCAAATCCCCAGAATTACAAATAACCTCTCAGTGTTTTTGTTAACCTCTATTATAATATACAGGAAGTTGCAAAAGTGTCACTTTTTGATAGACTTTTTACTATAGTCAGTTTATTTCTATTGGAATAAGATAACTCCATCTTCAGTGTTCAGTTTATTTTATGAAGAAACAAAAGCTTTGTCCCTGGACTAGGAGGACCTTACATTCTTTAACCTCTCTATAATCTCTGAATATCATCTCATTAATAGGTACTGCCTTTGGTTAATAGTAACTAACAAATCTGATCATCCCAAATGGCTAGGGTCACATTTCAATATAAATTACATTTTTGGACCTAAAAGTTTATTGAAATGTAACAATAATTGAACCAATATTGTATATTTTTGAAAGTAGAAGTTAGTTACATTTGCAAATAGAAATGTTTTTCACACTTAAAAATATAGCAAACTATGATTAAAAACAAAAAGGCTTTAAGAGGGAAAAATTTTCCCAAAGTGCCTCTTTTTAGATATTGTTTTCATTCTTTATAGAAAGAATGAAATTTCTTCCCTTCTTCACACATTTCTTGTTCTTATTTGAAACTAATTGATGCCTTTATAAAAAGAAACTATAAAGACTTACTAGAGGGAGGTGCTTATGTTATCATTGATGGTTTTATATGAATGTGTAGTGTGTGTGTGCAAAATGCAGTTTATGGTTGCATTTTCTTTAGAACTCTATTTGCTCTTTTCAGAATTCAAAAGTTTTATAAATGCATCTCCATAAATCTCTGTCATTGGCATACATGAAATGACTTTGGCAGTACTTCCTTTAGTATTCTGGAAATCTGAACATTAACCATGTCCACTACCCATAGAATCAAGCCCTAAGACCTGATCCTATTATTCAAGATCCTTCCTTTCTATTCAACCATGTGTCCCACAGTTACTCAAGAAAACTGCAGTTGAGACAGACAAGTGTCTTCAAAAGATCTTCCAGTTACTTAACACAGTATGCAAGTTAATTCTACCATAACTTTGAGAAGGCTTTATGACTCCTGTCTGAATTTTATCCAGGCTAAAAAGCCCAGCTCAAGCTTTCAGAACTCCAAAAACGTTCCCTTACTGCTGAAATGCATAATAATTTCACCTCACTTAGATCTCTTAGTGTTTGCAGATATGTCCTATGGTACATATTTGGGGCTTCCCTGTGGCTCATCAGTAAAAAAATCCATCAGCAGTGCAGGGGATGCAGGAGCCACAGATTATATCCCTGGGTTGGGAAAATCCCCTGGAGAAGGAAATGGCAACCTGCATCGTGCCTGGAGAGTCCCATGGATAGACCGGGCCTGCTGGACTACAGTCCATGGGGTTGCCAAGAGTTGGATGTTACTGAGTAACAGAGCACACAACCATACACATATGTATTTGGTAGCTAAGGATAAAACCGTCTTTTCCTTTCACATCCTACATCCAGTCCTTTAGCTAATTAGTTTACCTGTATTTCAAAATATATGTCTGATCTTACCACGGCTCCCTTCTCCACTAGTAGCACCCTAGGCCAGGCCTTCATCATTTCTCACCTGCATTCCTTCCCCTGCCTCTTAAATGATCTCCCTGTTTCCACTCGTGCAACCCTGATAGTCTGTTCTCCACTGGTAGGAGAAATTCTTCTGAAGCAGATCAAATCATCCCTCTCCTGTTTTCCATCATCCAGTGCCTCCTCCTATCACACAGAGAATGAATCCAGGCCCTTGCTCAAGGGGTGGGGTTAAGGCCCCACGTCATCTGGTTTTCATTGTTTCATTTCCTGCCCCCTGTTTCCCCTGGTGCACTGTCCTCTAGCTGCACTGGACTCTTTGCTGTCCTTCAGACCTGCCGAGCACATTTCCAGTAGTCAAGAAATACATATAAAATGAGTTTTATGCATTTAAATGTGGACTGTTTTCTTCTTTTGAAAACAAATGCAAATGGTATAGTCTTTAAAAAAACAAAACCTGACTACTCAGAATTTCCGATATTAATTTAAAAAAAACCGCAAGAATGTATAAAATGGCAAAGATAGTCTCTCCTTCAGATTTCCCTGTGATTTTGATGCCTGTTAGTAATTTGGAGAAGGCAATGGCAACCCACTCCAGGACTCTTGTCTGGAAAATCCCATGGACGGAGTAGCCTGGTAGGTTGCAGTCCATGGGGTCGCTAGGAGTTGGACACGACTGAGCGACTTCACTTTTACTTTTCACTTTCATGCATTGGAGAAGGAAATGGCAACCCACTCCAGTGTTCTTGCCTGGAGAATCCCAGGGACGGGGGAGCCTGGTGGGCTGCCGTCTCTGGGGTCGCACAAAGTCGGACACGACTGAAGCGACTTAGCAGCAGCAGCAGCAGCAGTAATTTGGTATATTATGGAATATGAACCTGTTCTAATGAGATCACATTTATCCTTCATTCACATAAGTTCTTGCTTTTGTACACATTTATTACAACTCTAGTTGATGGTATGTGGATACAAGAAATTAGCTTTCTCCTTAAGAACAAAGCAACCATGTTATTCATAAGATAAATATTGGTGATTTTCAAGACTTCTCATCACTATACATTATTCATATGGCAATAAACATTTTCTTAGTAAACCACATAAGTTAGAATGACTGTTGGACAGATGGGCTGAACTGCAGGCATCCAATATTAAGCAGTTGGTGAGCAGAAGATGCCAGAAAGAAAATTGAGACTAGCAAGGCAGGAAGCTTCCGATTGCTCTTGAAAAAGGATGAGCCCTTGCTCCTGACTTGCTGCTGTGTGTCTTCCTTTGAAAATAATGCCTTCCAAAACAATTTATCGTGTTTTATATCCAAACACAAACTCAAGGCTTTCACATGGTAATTGATATATAAATAATAAAATGAAAATTTTAAGCAGATTGAAAAAGGAACTCCCCCCCTGCTTCTGCGTTTTATGCAAGGATGACAGCTCTGAAATGTGTTTCCTCTGCAAGGAATGTGACAGTGTTCAGTGGCAAGAAGATGAGAAGGAGGGAAAAGCTGCCCACTGAGGAACAGTGTGTCGTTTGTCACTGTCCGGACTCATCAGCCATGTGCAACTCTGAGTGGTAGTGGCTGAGACAACAGGCTTCTTCACTTATTTCTTCTGGAATACTTCAGCAATGCAGATGTCATTAGGAGCAGAGAAAAACATTAAGAGCTAGATAGCTTTTGTGATATGCCGTAGTCGTCTCTGAATTTTGATCAAGTGAAACTTGATAACTTATTCATAGGTTGTATTGGTTTATCTGGAATATTCTAACTGCAAGGTGTATCTTTGAGTGTGATAGATCTTCTTTACAGTAAACAATTCATTGAAAACAAGGGATAAATTCTGTCTACTGTAATGTCTGATCTGGTTGAAACCATTTTAGTTTAACATATCCTCCTTTGTACAAGGGAATTAATTGATATCCTACCTATAGGAAAACTATGTGTTAAGGGCCACTAGCTTCACAATCAAGGCAAATTTTGCATATATTTTCTTTCTTGATCCAAAATATATTTCTCAGATCGAGATGCCAGGGTCAATTGTGTGAGCAAGATAACTTGAGGGCCACAGTCCTTTTCACTTTCTGTGTTAGGACCCCTTTTAATTGATAGAGTAAAATTTGACGGGCCCGAGAGCAGATGGTTATATCCCTCTCCACACTTGACTCCCAAAGTCAACCACAGTGATGGTGATCATCTGTATTTTTTTATGCCTGGACAAATTTGGATATTTGTTTGGAATTCATGCTCTTTACTGCATTGAATTTTTTGGGAAAATTGGTTATATGAATCAGGGTGCCAAATTTTGTTTTGTTTATTGTTTATAACATTTTGTGGAATTATTGCAACCTAAAATGTTCACTTAGTTGTTGTCTACCGTGAACCGTGAACTTCCTGATGTTCAAGCTGGCTTTAGAAAAGGCAGAGGAACCAGAGATCAAATTGCCAACATCCGCTGGATCATGGAAAAAGCAAGAGAGTTCCAGAAAAACATCTATTTCTGCTTTATTGACTATGCCAAAGCCTTTGACTGTGTTAACAGGGAGGCCTGGCGTGCTGCGATTCATGGGGTCACAAAGAGTCGGACACGACTGAGTGATTGAACTGAACTGAACCCAAACTTTGAACTCAAATTAGCCAAACACATAGAAAGAGATGGCTTTTACTTCCCCCAAGGTTAATTATTTTAAAATTTATTTCTTAAATTTGGTAAAATAGAATTTTGAAAGTGTTTATGTAATATTTTTGTGAATTTTCTTCTTTTTTACTTTGGTTATATGTCTAATATTGTTTTTCAAATTGATTCACAACTTGCTTTTAATGGTAGTACCTATATGAGCTTCTCTCTCAATTCTAAATATTTCTTTCTTAATTTGTTTTTTGTATGTTCTTGTTAGGATTATTGATAGACGATTTGTTAGTTTTTTTAGAGTTCAATTTGCTACTTTAGGAATCTGTTTTAAAATATTTAAAGTGTCGTTCTCAGTTAATATAACATTGGAGTTTTTCCTGTTGGAGATACATTGTTTCTCTAAACCTCACTGGGAGAAAAGTTGGGTGGTGTGTTATAATGTGAGCTTTGTACTTGGCTGATATTAAGTTTTCTAAGGTGCATTGTTTCTGAGAATACCATTGTTGGGTTTCATTCAGGCACATTTCACACTATTTAATAGAGTCAGTTCTTTTCAGAACCAATTATTGTCTGGATATTAAAACTTGTCATCTTTTATCTACTCATTTCAGATCTTTTAGGTGATTTATGTTAGACACAGTTTGCATTCTTTGTTTTCATTCATTTTTTAAAGATATAAATTTATTTATTTTAATTGGAGGCCAATTAATTTACAATATTGTATTGGTTTTGCCAGACATCAACATGAATCTGGGTGTACACGTGTTCTTTTTAAACATTGTATTTTCAGTGAAGGTTGAAGGGGATTCCCTAGAGAGAAACCAGTAATGACTCTAACAGCAAAACTGTTTAAAGAGCCAGCTCATAGACAAATAGAGAACATAAATAGCTCCCACAAATTATATGAGGTCCTATTTACATTCCTACCTCTTTTCACATCTGATATTCAATTAATATTTAATGAATTTATGTCCAGTGCTATATGTGCTGATAACTTTTAAGATACAAGAATGAATAAAAATGTTCTTTGATCTTAGGGAAGTAAAGAATATCCAACCCAACTCTGTGTAACAGCTATTTCAACAAATTTCAGTAAAGCTAAAGAAATAGTTTTCCCAGATCTATTTTAGACTCTAGGCGCTTAGTTCAATGTCTTTTTCTCCTTATCAAGCTGGAATCATTCCAAGCCTCTTAACTTCTGGGCAACCATGAAAATGAGATAGAGAGGATACTACATCTGCCATGAATTTATCTTGATATACTATTCAGTCTTGATTGGTACTGAAGGTCACAAATAAAGTGTAGCTGTTTTGTGTGGTTTTTTTCCCTTTCTTTTTTTTTCTTTCTTGGTTGATAAGAGGAAAAATAAAACAGCAATATGAGCCCAGAGCCAATATCTAAAACTAATTATTTAAAAAAAATTTTGTCTTATGTTGGAGTTGATTGACAATGTTGTGTTAGTTTCAAGTACACAGCAAAGTGATTAATTTATGCATATACATGTACATATGTCTATTTCAAATTCTTTTCCCACTTAAGTTATTACAGAATATTGAAGAGTTCCCTGTGCTATACAGTAGTTCCTTGTTGGTTATTTGTTTTAATATAGTAGTGTGTACATGTCAGTCTCAAACTCCTGGTCTATCTCTCCCCTCATGCTTCCCCACCCCCTGGTAACTGTAAATTCATTCTCCAAGTCTGAGAGTCTGTTTCTGTTTTGTAAGTTAGTTCATTTTTGTCATTTTTAAGACTCTGTATAAGCAACATCACATAAGCAATAAAATATGATATTTGTCTTTTCTTGGCCTTACTTATTTCACTTAATATGACAATCTCTAGATCTACCCATGTTGCTGAAATGGCATTATTTTATTGTTTTTTAATGACTAAGTAATATTCCATTGTATACATGTACCATATCTTCTTTATCCATTCATCATCTGTGAGTGGACATTTAGACTGATTCCGTATCTTAGTTATTGTAAGCATTTCTGTAGTGAACATTGGGATGCATGTATCCTTTTAAACCATGTTTTTCTCTGGATATATGCCCAGGAGTAGGATTGCTGGCAGAGAAGGCAATGGCACCCCACTCCAGTACTCTTGCCTGGAAAATCCCACGGATGGAGGAGCCTGGTGGGCTGCAGTCCATGGGGTCGCTAAGAGTCGGGCACGACTGAGCGACTTCACTTTCACTTTTCACTGTCATGCATTGGAGAAGGAAATGGCAACCCACTCCAGTATTCTTGCCTGGAGAATCCCAGGGACGGGGGAGCCTGGTGGGCTGCCATCTATGGGGTCACATAGAGTCGGACACGACTGAAGCGACTTAGCAGCAGCAGGATTGCTGGATCATATAGTACTGCTTTTAGTTTCTTAAGGAACTTCCGTATTGTTGTCCATAGTGTTTGTACCAATTTACATTCCCACCAGTAGTGTAGGAGGGTTTCCTTTTCTCCACACCCTTTCCAACATTTATTGTTTGTAGCCTTTTTGATGATCTGACTGGTGTGAGGTGATACCTCACTGTAGTTTTGATTTGCATTTCTGTAATGATTAGTGAAGTTGAGTATATTTTCATGTGCTTACTAGCCATGTGTATCGTCTTTGGAGAAACATCTACTCAGGTTTTCTGTCCATTTTCGATTAGGGTCTTTTTTCTTTTTGATATTGTACTGCATGAGCTGTTTGTAAATTCTGGAGACTAATCCCTTGTTCTCATTGTTCCCATTCTACCAGTTTTTTAGCTTTATGGTTTCCTTGGCTACGCAAATCTTTTGTGTTCGATTAGGTCCCATTTGTTGTTTTTATTTCCCTTACACTAGGAGATGGATCAAGAAGGACATTGCTGTGACTGATGTCAAAAAGTGTTCTGTCTGTGTTTTTCTCTAAGAGTTTTATAGTATCCAGTCTTACATTTAGGTCTTTAGTCCATTCTGGGGCTTCCCAGGTGGCACTAGTCGTAAAGAACCTGCCTGCCAATGCAGGAGACATAAGAGACATGGGTTTGATCCCTGAGTTGGGAAAATCCCATGGAGGAGGGCATGGCAACCCACTCCAGGAGTTTTGCTTGGAAAATCTCCTGGACAAAGGAGGCTGGCAGGCTATAGTCCATAGGGTCACAAAGAGTTGAACACAACTGTAGTTGTGTAGAGTAGTACACAGCCGTTACGATCCATTTTGAGTTTATTTTTGTGTATAGTGTTAAATAATTTTCTAATTTCATTTTTTCTACACATAGCTGTCCAGTTTTCCCAGTATCATTTATTAAAGAAACCAAATAAAACTAATTCTTGAATAAATAGGAAGCTTGCCCTTAAGGATCCTATGTAAAGTGTTCCCACATTTTCCTGATGTTAACAAGAATAATCTACTATATGTAGTATTGTTTGAATTCTAGAAATGGCCACTGTAGTTAAGGGTATATGATGTAGCCTTCTCCAATTCTCCATGAAAAGTGGAATTAAACTAAATTCATTAGCTATGTATCCATGAACAGGTTGCTTCATTATTCAGTCACATGATCTGTATAAAGTAAGAATGCTAAAATTCATATCTCAGAGGTGTGGTAACCACATGAGACAAGAGTAGGCCCAGAGCCTGGCACAAGAGAGTTTCATAGTTATATAGTTCTCTCCCATCCTGCTTTAGTGTTCCAGAGGACATGTGTAGTAGTGTGTCTGCAGCACAGATCATTTTATTCTGTGTTTAGTTGTGAGCTTTCCTGACACACAGTGCGCTCTTTGGGGTAAAGATCATCATGGTTACAACCTTATAGGTAGTGCTTTATCTTTCTCAAATTGTTTGCATGGTATCAGACACACAGATAGTTATTATTAAGTGCTTGTTTTTATTACAACAGCTTCACAATAAGATGGCTAGAGAAAAAGAACGTATTTTCCATTTCACGAAATCCGTTTTGAAATTTTTAGAAATCAAGTGAGCCATCTTTACATGATTATTGAGTGGCTTAGATGGAACAAACTGAAGCTCAGTGATGCCAGGCTAAGTGCTTGCCCCACATCATAGAGATCACTGCGTGTCCCAGGAGAGTCTCGCATCTCGAGTCACATGATTCTCATTTGTGAATTTGTATGTAATCAGAAAAAGTGTCCTGCTACTCAAACTTGCTAGCGATTAATGGGTGTAGACAGTCAGTAGTGTTCAAATCTTCACCAAATGGAACACTGATATCAGTGCAAGAATAGACAGGGAAAGGTTTATGTCCTATGTGTGTCATTAAATCAACCTTCTTTACTCCTTAGTGAAACAGTTTGGCCGTTAGAAAATTCTTTCATTTAGCAACCAGCCTTTTTATAATTTCAATACATTTCCTCAGCACTATAATAGAAATCACGTACCTTATGATTATACAGTGGGAGTGACAAGTAGATTCAAGGGATTAGATTTGATAGAGTGCCTGAAGAACTAGGGGCGGAATAACCTTGTACAGGAGGCAGTGAACAAAATCATCCCCAAGAAAAAGAAATGGAAAAAGGCAAAATGGTTGTCTGAGGAGCCCTTGCAAATAGCTGAGAAAGGAAGAGAAGTGAAAGGCAAAGGAGTAAAAGAAAGATATATCCATCTGAATGCAGAGTACCAAAGAATAGTAAGGAGAGATAAGAAACACTTCCTAAGTGAACAATGCAAAGGAATAGAGGAAAACAATAGAATGGGAAAGATTAGAGATCTGTTTAAGAAAATTAAAGATACCAAGGGAACATTTCATGCAAAGATGGGCACAATAAAGGACAGAAATGGTATGGACCTTACAGAAGCAGAAGATATTAAGAACTGGCAAGAATACTCAGCAGTGGCCACAGGACTGGAAAAGGTCAGTTTTTATTCCAATTTCAAAAATGGCAGTGCCAAAGAACGTTCAAACTACCACACAGTTTCCCTCATTTCACATGCTACCAAGGTAATGCTCAAAATCCTCCAACCTAGGCTTCAGCAATATGTGAACCAAGAGCTTGCAAATATACAAACTGGATTCTGAAAAGCAGACGAACAAAAGGCAGAGATCAAATTGCCAGCAACTGTCGGGTCATAGAAAAATCAAGAGAATTCCAGAAAAATATCTATTGCTTCATTGACTACATTAAAGTCTTTGACTGTGTGGGTCACAACAAACTGTAGAAAATTCTTAGAAATGGGAATACCAGACCACCTTACCTGACTCCTAAGAAACCTGTATGCAGGTCAAGAAGCAATAGATAGTACCTGACCTGGAACAGCAAACTGGTTCAAATTGGGAAAGGAGTACGTCAAGGCTGTATATTGTCATCCTGTTTATTTAACTTATATGCAGTGTACTTCATGTGAAATGCCAGGCTGGATGATGCACAAGCTGGAATCAAGATTGCCGGGAGAATTCTCAACAACTTCATATATGCAGATTATACCACTCTAATGGCAGAAAACAAAGAGGAACTAAAGAGTCTCTTAATGAAGATGAAAGAGGAGAGTGAAAAGACTGGCTTAAAACTCAGCATTCAAAAAACAAAGATCATGGCATCCAGTCCCATCACTTCATGGTAAATAGATGGGGAAACAATGAAAACAGTGACAGACTTTATTTTCTTTGGCTCCAAAATCACTGCAGACAGTGACTGCAGCCATAAAATTAAAAGATTCTTGCTCCTTGGAAGAAAACCTATGACATAAATAGACAGCATATTAAAAGGCATAGATATCACTTTGCCAACAAAGTTCTGTATAGTCAAAGCTATGTTTTTTCCATCAGTCATGTACGAATGTGAGAGTTGAACCATAAAGAAGACTGAGTGTCAAATAATTGATGCTTTTGAACTGTGGTATTGGAGAAGACTCTTGAGAGTCCTTTGGACTGCAGGGAGAGCAAACCAGTCAGTCCCAAAGGAAATCAACCCTGACTATTCATTGGAAGGACTGATGTTGAAGCTGAAGCCCCAGTAGTTTGGCTACCTGATGCGAAGAGCCAGCTCATTGGAAAAGACCCTGATGCTGGCAAAGATTAAAGGCAGGAGGAGAAGGAGGTGACAGAGGGCAAGGTGATTGGATGGCATCACTGATTCAATGGACTTGCCTTTGAGCTAGTTCCAGGAAACGGTGAAGGACAGGGAAGCCTGGCATGCTGTCATCCAAGGGGTCACAGAGTCAGACATGACTGAGTGACTGAATCACAACAGTAAGAGAAAGCAGAACCTTTGGTCCTCTGATAATGCCTTAGACATTTACCAACACACAAAATAGCTATCAAATTGTAAAGCCCACTACACACCTATTAGAATGGCTGAAATCCAAAGCATTCACAGCACCTAATGCTGGCAAAATGTGAAGCAGTAACAACCACCAATTGTTACTGGTGTGAATCCAATGCGATGCAGCCACTTTGGAAGACAGTTTGGCTCTTTCTTTCAAAGTTAAATATATGCTTCTCATATGTTCCAGCAATCTTATCCTCAGCAATTACCCAGTGGAGTTGAAAATATATTCTTTAGGGAATCCTCAGCATAGAAGTTTCTAGAAGTTTTATAGATAAGTGCCAAAATGTGGGAAAAACTAAAACATCATTCAATAGGTAAGTAGATAAATAAACTCTGGTACATTCAGACAATGAAAGATTATGTGGAGAGAAAAAGAAATGAGCTATCAGGCCACAAAACACATGGCAGATCCTTAAATGCATATTTCAAAGTGAAATGAGCCAGTCTGAAAAGCCTACATCCTATGTAGTTCAAACTATATGGCATTCTGGAAAAGATAAAGTTATGGAAACAGTGAAAAGATCGGTGGTTGTCAGAGGTTGATGTAAGGACAGAGGGATGAGTGAACAGATAGAGAAGAGAGGATGTTCAGGCCAGTAGAACTATTCTTAATGATACTGCAGTGATGGATACATGGCATTATATATTTATTAAAACTTACAGAACTGTCCAACACAAAGAATAAGCCCTAAGGTAAACTCTGGACTTTAGTTATAATAATGTATCACATTATTATCACAAAACAAGAGTAGGGTAGAGAGAGTCTCTGAAAGGTAAAAGGAAGAAACCAGTATATCCACAGAAGAAACCAGTTAAAATAGAAGGCATGGGAAGAAATAACAGTGAAAATATAAAAGTCTCAAAAATACGTTTGGTAACATTTTATGGAATTTATTAAAATTCAACCTGAAGTGTGGTTTGGCAGGTCATGTTTGTCTTTAGAGAAATCCTTGTGAGATTTATACAAGGATTTATTAATAAAGAGAACACACAAGATTACATGCAGTCATGTTATGCAAGACAGGGACAAGGATATAATAGAAAAAGGATTTTGTGACTACACAGGCAATCCTCGCTTGCTTTCATTTCTGTACTGTTAAAGGTTATCGTGTACATAGAAATATTGCCATATAAGATAGTAAACTTGACATTTATGCAGCTGTATGTTTGCACATACCAATATGTATGGCCTTTCTACCTAGCTGATATTTGAGTCTTTTATTCTTCTTTAGTTTATTCTCTAGAGCATTCTCTACAAAAACTTTCTCACATTTTCACAGTGTAGGCCTTTATTTTAATCTGACTTATAGATTTCTGACTTACCTTCCCTAACTTTTGTTCTTTTTCCCTCAGCAGTGTCACATAGTCTCATGACTATTGCTTTGCATGTTTCTAGCAGAATCTCTTTCCTAATAAGCCCTCTCATATGTCTTTGTCCACTGCAAATATTTAGTTAGATATCACAATCTCTTTGATTTCATTAAATCTATAGTTACACTTAGTCTTTCCTACAAACAAGGAATGAATCCCTCCATTCATTTATCACCACTGACACCAATGTTTTCCCTTCGATCCACAGTGTAAACCTTTGGTGTATTCTTTCCACATTTAGTCATAAAATGACTCTAGGATCCTTATATTTTCCATTATTTCTCCCATCACTTCCATTTTGGTTTGGGTAAGACTCTCATCAACTTAGGTCTTCATCAACACACTAGGCTCTCAACTTATCAACCTGTGACTTTCCTTTTCCTCCCAATAAAGTTTTAGCTGCTATATATACATTTAACACATCATATCCCATTCAGACATTTAACTAGCACCTCATTTATTAGAAAAGAATATTTATGTCATTAGACTGTTATTTTAGTGTTTACATTTTTTGTTCCAATGTTATATCTCTCTTCCTTTGTTTATTCATATGTTTAAGACCTGGCTAACCTTTGAACACTCTTCAAATTCGATTTCTAGTTTATGAAGTCTGTAATGCTGGCTCATCTATTGTCACTGGAATGTATCAGGTGTTTTCTACCTCTGTGTATATGTATATATTTTATGCCTAAATCCTCTTCCTAAATCTCACATCGGAGAAGGCAATAGCAAGCCACTCTTTTGGTAACATTTTATGGAATTTATTAAAATTCAACCTGAAGTGTGGTTTGGCAGGTCATGTTTGTCTTTAGAGAAATCCTTGTGAGATTTATACAAGGATTTATTAATAAAGAGAACACACAAGATTACATGCAGTCATGTTATGCAAGACAGGGACAAGGATATAATAGAAAAAGGATTTTGTGACTACACAGGCAATCCTCGCTTGCTTTCATTTCTGTACTGTTAAAGGTTATCGTGTACATAGAAATATTGCCATATAAGATAGTAAACTTGACATTTATGCAGCTGTATGTTTGCACATACCAATATGTATGGCCTTTCTACCTAGCTGATATTTGAGTCTTTTATTCTTCTTTAGTTTATTCTCTAGAGCATTCTCTACAAAAACTTTCTCACATTTTCACAGTGTAGGCCTTTATTTTAATCTGACTTATAGATTTCTGACTTACCTTCCCTAACTTTTGTTCTTTTTCCCTCAGCAGTGTCACATAGTCTCATGACTATTGCTTTGCATGTTTCTAGCAGAATCTCTTTCCTAATAAGCCCTCTCATATGTCTTTGTCCACTGCAAATATTTAGTTAGATATCACAATCTCTTTGATTTCATTAAATCTATAGTTACACTTAGTCTTTCCTACAAACAAGGAATGAATCCCTCCATTCATTTATCACCACTGACACCAATGTTTTCCCTTCGATCCACAGTGTAAACCTTTGGTGTATTCTTTCCACATTTAGTCATAAAATGACTCTAGGATCCTTATATTTTCCATTATTTCTCCCATCACTTCCATTTTGGTTTGGGTAAGACTCTCATCAACTTAGGTCTTCATCAACACACTAGGCTCTCAACTTATCAACCTGTGACTTTCCTTTTCCTCCCAATAAAGTTTTAGCTGCTATATATACATTTAACACATCATATCCCATTCAGACATTTAACTAGCACCTCATTTATTAGAAAAGAATATTTATGTCATTAGACTGTTATTTTAGTGTTTACATTTTTTTATTCCAATGTTATATCTCTCTTCCTTTGTTTATTCATATGTTTAAGACCTGGCTAACTTTTGAACACTCTTCAAATTCGATTTCTAGTTTATGAAGTCTGTAACGCTGGCTCATCTATTGTCACTGGAATGTATCAGGTTTTTTCTACCTCTGTGTATATGTATATATTTTATGCCTAAATCCTCTTCCTAAATCTCACATCGGAGAAGGCAATAGCAAGCCACTCCAGTACTCTTGCCTAGAAAATCCCATGGATGGAGGAGCCTGGTAGGCTGCAGTCCATGGGGTCGCTAGGAGTCGGTCGCAACTGAGCGACTTCACTTTCACTTTTCGCTTTCACACAATGGAGAAGGAAATGGCAACCCACTCCAGTGTTCTTGCCTGGAGAATCCCAGGGACGGGGGAGCCTGTTGGGCTGCCGTCTATGGGGTCGCACAGAGTCGGACACGACTGAAGCGACTTAGCAGCAGCAGCAGCAGCAAATCTCACATACTTAAGGCACATACTTTTGCCCAGTATGTCAGAAATCCCTGCCATAAATTCTTACAAAACTTGCTCTACAAACCTGCTCTTACAAAACCTGCTGTTACAAACACTGCTGAACTTCTCAGAGATGGCTGCATGCTGTCATTTGTCCTCTCAGTAGAAAATCTTTTTTCACAAATTAATTGTAATTAGTTTAGTGGTGCACTGTGATTTTTTTTCCTGTTGGTTTCCTTAGTAGGTAATACAATTTTTATGTATGTTAGGTACTTAATAAATGTTTCAGGTTGCTTTCTACACCTGCATCATCCATTATGGTAGACCCTAAACTCATGCTGCTAATAAACACCTGAAATGTAGCCAGCCTAAACTGAGATGCAAGTGTAAAAAGCACACTTGATGTCAAAGACTTAGTATGGAAAAAATTCATAAATTTCTTGAGTTTATGTAGATTACATGTTAAAGCTGTAATATTATGGATGATATCTTAAATAAAATATAAAATTCATTTGTTTCCTTTTAGATCTTAATGTGGCAATTAGATTTTAAATTACATATGTGACTCACAAAAAATTTTGTTTTGGACAGTACTGCCAAAAATTTGTTGGCAGTACTCATACTCATTAATGAGTATTTAATGTGTGTGTAAGCAATATGATTAGATAAAATATTAATATTGCTTGATGCTGCATTATTTTTAAAGTTTTCCCTTATGTGTAGGTGTTTAAGTGCAGCTTAGTTACAGGTTTTTATCTTTAGACTAACTTGTAAGGCTACAGGGAAGGACCCAAGTTACCTGAATACTTAACTCAAGAATTGCCTTTTCATGGCACTGAGATTTCTGGGAACATTTGGGTTGCATGTTGCACAGTTTGATTGCACGTGTCAAGTGCTCATTATTCTTCTAATTGTTCAAATCCCTGGGGTGTTTGAGTTTGTGTCCCAGTTTTTACTGTTTTTAGCCTAAATGTTAACATGAAACATTGTAGAATCTCTAAATGGCTCAATAAAAATAGGTCTCCTTCCATAAGGAGCGAGTCAGCACAGAGCTTGGATCTAGAGCCAGAAAACCTGTGCCGCCTGCTGGTGCAGTGTTACATACATGCTGTGCTTCTGGTTCTTCATCTGAAAAGTGATAATAATAATTAATTCCAGAGTGTTGCTGTGAGGATTCAATGAGATTAAGCATGCAGAATATAAATGGTACATAGTAAAGATGCTCTGGTATTACATCAAAACATGTTGTTAGGTACTGTTCTTGGTATCTTGGTCCTTTAAAAATCTGAAACTTCTTTTCTATCAATAAAGCTAAAGTTAATATTTCAGATAAAGCTTTCAGATAAACAATAGAAAATTACTGAGTGTGTCATGGTAAAATACTTGTATGCAGAATATTTAAATGGCTCTCCAACTCAATAAAAAAAAATAATGGGCAAAATAAGAAACATAACACTCAGCTTCATTGGTCAATAGGGAGATAATAAAGCCACAGTGAGATATCAGTACATATCCATTGTAATGCGTGAAATGAAAAAAAATTATTATTAATAGCAAGGTGGTATAAGATGTGGAACAACTAGAATTTTTATATATTTTTGATGAGATTGTAAAATGCTATAGTAACTTTAGAAAAGCAGTTTCCTATAAAATTGAAAACATACTTAATTCATGACCAGTAGTTTCACTGCTACATATTTAACTAAGATCAATGAAAAGATATGTCTATACAGAGAATTATACAGAGCCATTCATGGCAGCTTCACTTTTACTAGCTCCAACTGATAACAACTCAATTGCCAATCAACAGTTTTGATTGAATACGACTTAGAAATAAAAATGCAATTAGCTCCTGACAACTTCAGCAAAATCAATAAGTCCCCAAATTGTCATGCTGAGTAAAAGAAGTCATGCACAAATGAATACATACTATAATCATAGAAAACACAAATCTTATCTCCACTGACAAAAAGTAGATCAGCTGTTGTTGGAAGCAGAGTATCAATTCAGGAAGCATCAGGAAGTCATCCAGGAAGCAGATACCAAGATGGAATAAGAATTACAAGAAATTTATTGAGGGTAATAACCTGTGAAGGGAGAATGGGAGCAAAAGGAGGCTCAGAAAGCTTTGAGACCACCATGCAAGTTTGTGATCTATTTAAGAAGGGGTTGAAGCGAGAATTGGGCAGGAAGAGCCTCAGGCTGCATGCAGCTCAGGGGATGTCTGAGTTTCCAACAGAGAGCTCTGGTACAAAGATTGCTGGTTGAGAAGTCATACACTGGGCAGAAATGTCCAAGTCCTAGTTTCATTGCTGTTCTCAGTCATTGGCTGGAGCCTGACCTTAGTTCTTACACTGCAGTGGATCTCGTGGCTGCTACAGTGGGAGACTGATAGCACATCTTTCCCTGAATAAACTTTTTAATAGAGACTGACCTTCATGGCTACCACACTGGACCATTAGGGAGAGGGAATTAGCTAGAAAAAGACATAAAATTTGGGGAGGTAATAGAAATATATGATTTATTGATTGTGGTGGTTGTTATATGAGATCATTAATACATTGAAACTCTAGAAATGTACATCTAAATGTGTGTATTATTTTAAGCAAATTATGTTGTTCAGTCATGTCTGACTCTTTGCGACTCCATGGACTGCAGCATGCCAGGCTTCTCTGTCCTTCACTATTTCCCCAGAGTTTGCTCAAACCCATGTCCATTGAGTCTTTTATGTCATCCAGCCATCTCATCCTCTGTCATCCCCTTCAATCTTTCCCAGCATCAGGGTCCTTTCCAGTGAGTCAGCTCTTTGTATCAGGTGGCCAAAATATTAGTGCTTTAGCTTCAGCATCAGTCCTTCCAAGGAATATTCAAGGTTTATTTCCTTTAGGATTGACTGGTTTGATCTCCAAATTATACCTCAATATAGTTGAATTCTAAAGTTACTCTGGTTTATAATAAGAACAATTTGAGACCACCCTCTTCCCCCCACATTAGGTGCCTTGTGATCAGCATAGCAGTAGTTAACTTGAAGATGATTGAAACATGAAACATTTAGCAAGGGAGGGGAAGATGAACCTTGTTCTAAATTAACAAACTTAAAGATGTTCTACTAATAACATACAGTTTGAAAGAGTTACAGTATTTTCTCAGTATAAAATATTGGATCTATGAAGTGGTTAGTTGAAAATGTCCAGGGAAATAAAACCTTAAAGAACTATTGAAGGAGTCTGGAAAGGTAAAATAGAACAGGTCTCTTTGCTGGATGAGGTATTGAACTTTCAGAACACATGGAATGGAGTTGATGCAGGGGTCATTTTCTGTCACTGGCCCTATGAGGACCTGACCTTCCTCCCCCAACTGTCCCCTCTTTTCCTCCCCGACAGAGTCAGTTGTTCCAGTCATCCTCCACTCTTCCTCTCCCTCACTCACTCGCCTCATTGTAGTCAGTCATAGAGTTCTGTGATTTTGCTTTCTAGATACCATATTTCTAGAATTCACCTCACGACTTCAAAATCTCTTAGGTGGGCAATCGCAGTTTCTCCAAATTATCTCTTTTTTTCTTTTCCTGACACCAAATCTATGCTTCACAATTGTCAAAGTTGTCACCTGCTCAACCCCCATTGGCGGGTTAACACCCGCCACATTCAGTACGCACTCCCAGGCACTGACCTGCCTCTGAAAGCCCCTCTGCTTCCATTTCAGGCTTTCTTTCCACATCATCTCTTGCTTCTGTTGCCCCATGATTTCACTTCTGGTTGCTTGGTGCTCTGGGTGTGATCTGCATATCTTTTAATAAATATTATGGCTTTTGATGAATAGTGACTTTGTTAAATAATTTATTTCCAATATTTGGCAAGGAACTTCCTGAGGGCAAGAGTTGTACCTTTCTCATTTTTAAAAAATTCACAGCTTTCTATCAAGTCCTTAAACAGAGAGGTGCCCCAAATGAAATAAATCAATTGTTATTTAGTGAGTTATTTCTCTTTTGCTTTGTATATTTTTTAATAAAAATTGTCATGATCTTTTTATTTTGTAAAGTAATAATACTGAGTTTGACATAAATTTTAGGGAACCTAGAGATACTACTTTCTAAAAGTTTTCTTTCTATGTTGTTGTTATTTGCTTAGTCACTAAGTTGTGTCCGACTCTTTGCGACCCATGGATTATAGCCTTCCAGGCTCCTCTGTCCATGGGATTTTCCAGGCAAGAATACTGGAGTGGGTTGCCATTTCCTTCTTCAGCTTCTTTCTCTAATCATCCTAATGGTTTTCCATAAGAGAAAAAAAAAAAAAAAAGAGTTTCAGTATCTTTGTGAGTGATATGTTGACAAATAAGAATCAAGAGTTTTTTGAATTCACCACATTTAATAGAGGCAGATATCAAGCTAGATTTTTCTGTTGTAGTATAAATTAGTTTCGTTGAAGTCTTCCAAATTGGACTTTTTTTTTTTGGTCTGTGGTGGGGAGTTATTTCCTCTTGGAATATTAAAGAAGAGAAATTGAAAAAAAAAATTTTTTTTACAGTCTCTTCTGGCCAGTATATATTAGAGCCAATTTTAAGTGTCAATCCCCCATCACTATTGGGCAAGATTTACTTATCCTGACTTGTAAGCAGTAGTGGTCACTTCATGTGATATGAAACAACTGCTTTTTAATATCTGATGATCAAGTAGCTAGGGTCCTTCCTGACACCCTGACAGTAGAAGTAGGAATATTACGTTCATTGCGTGACTTGGTGCTATTTCTAGTTATAACACTGCATTGTGGTGACAATTGAAGCAGTTCCATGGGAGCGTGTATTAGGGACTTTTTAATGGTTGTGAAGTCCTCTCTTTATAGGCCAAAGAATCCCCGAAGAATAATATCTGGTGGATGAGGTCTGGATTGTAATGTGATGAGAACTAAAACAACTTTAAGTTTATTATGTGGGAAGTAAATAGAGGAAAGGTTCATTAAAGTGCTTCTGAACTTTTATTCCTTTCTTCACAAGTTCTTCATATAGCCAATATAGCTATTTTCATTTTAAGTAAAAAACATACAAAGTACAGGTCTATGGAGGATGGCAATATTAGAGTCAGGGATGACTTCTTCTCTATCACTCTCCAAAACACTCAATGGACTTGGCTTTGCTTAAGTGTTTTCTCCAGCTCCACCACAACAGTGTTAATTCAGATCTTCAAAATAGTATCTCACCTGGCCTGTAATAATAACTTGGTGCCTGCTTTCTGTCTTCACTCTCCAAAACACTCAATGGACTTGGCTTTGCTTAAGTGTTTTCTCCAGCTCCACCACAACAGTGTTAATTCAGATCTTCAAAATAGTATCTCACCTGGCCTGTAATAATAACTTGGTGCCTGCTTTCTGTCCCATAGCCTATTCCTGCTATATTAACATACTGTGTCATATTTAATCAAATACCATAACCTCTAGGTAGATTTTAAGGTTCTTTATATGAGGCTTGTGAACATGTTTGGTCAAATGGTCTTTAGGACCTAAAATACTGTGCTGTGGTAGGGATGTGAAATTTGAGGGGAGTGTTCTTGGCTTTCATCAGGTTCTAATAGAGTTAAATAACACATAAAATGTAAAGAACTTTTACAATAATAGTGGGCACAGCCTTAAGTGATATATTCAGTTCAGTTCAGTCACTCGGTTGTGTCTGACTCTTTGTGACCGCATGGACTGCAGCACGCCAGGGCCCCTGTCCATCACCATCTCCTGGAGTTCACTCAAACTCATGTCCATTGAGTCTGTGATGCCATCCAGCCATCTCATCCTCTGTCATCCCCTTTTCCTCATGCCCCCAATCCCTCCCAGCATCACAGTCTTTTCCAGTGAGTCAACTCTTCACATGAGTTGGCCAAAGTACTGGAGTTTCAGCTTTAGCATCATTCCTTCCAAAGAAATCCCAGGGCTGATCTCCTTTTGAATGGACTGGTTGGATCTCCTTGCAGTCCAAGGGACTCTCAAGAGTCTTCTCCAACAGTCTAGGTTGGTCATACTTTCCTTCCAAGGAGTAAGCGTCTTTTAATTTCATGGCTGCAGTCACCATCTGCAGTGATTTTCAAGCCCCCAAAAATAAAGTCTGACACTGTTTCCACTGTTTCCCTATCTATTTGCCTGAAATGATGGGACCAGATGCCATGATCTTAGTTTTCTGAATGTTGAGCTTTAAGCCAACTTTTTCACTCTCCTCTTTCACTTTCATCAAGAGGCTCTTTAGTTCTTCTTCACTTTCTGCCCTAATGGTGGTGTTATCTGCATATCTGAGGTTATTGATATTTCTCCCGGCAATCTTGATTCTAGCTTGTGCTTCATCCAGCCCAGCGTTTCTCATGATGTACTCTGCATAGAAGTTAAATAAGCAGGGTGACAATATACAGCCTTGATGCACTCCTTTTCCTATTTGGAACCAGTCTGTTGTTCCATGTGGTAGAATAAAAGGCCCCTAAAGTTCTTACCTGTACAAGTAGCATTAATTCAGCAAACATTCTTTGGCTCCTACTTTGTACCAGTTCCTAGGCTGGGTACTAGAGATACAGAGGCAAAGTATATAAGATTCTAATTTCATGGTACAATTAATATATGAGTAAAGAAATAGGGTAATTTGGATAGGTTCTGTGAAGAAAATAGAACTGAGTTCTATTTTAATTAATAATAATACTATTTGTTCATACTACATGCCAGGTCCTGTGCTCCAGGTGTTCCCAGATATAACCTCAATGCTCCCGAAAAACAATCTCTTGGTATTGATACTGCCAGTTTACATATGGGAAAATTAGGCTTTAAAAGTCTATCCTTTCCCAGATAGCACGTTATTAAGTAGCAGAGGAAATTTTTGACTCATTCATTCATAACTGGACTGGGTGCCCATGATGCATCAGGCGTTGTTCTAAGACACTAGCACATAACTACAGAAAATAAAAATGAAAAGTCTTGCCATCAGGGAAATTACATTTTCACAGTGGTTAAGCAAACACACACACACAAAAGTATGATATACAGGATACTGGATCATGATAAGAGCTAAGAATGAATTAAGAGCTAATTAAGCAGGTAGAAAAGACAAAGAAGAAGATTCTCCCCTAAGACCCCCAGAATCAACACAACCCTACCAACACTTAAATTTTAACTCAGTGAGACCCCTGTCAGGCTTATATAAGATGCTAAGCTAATAAGTGTGTGATTTTAAGCCTCTGAATGTATTATAATTCATTGCAGCCACAGTAGAATAAAACTATATCAAAATACTTATATCATGGAACAATAAAATGTGAATGTGACAAATTATAGTTGTGGAATTATTGTAAATGCTAAAGAAGTAAATGGATTTAAAGCACTGAGAACAGAATCTGACATAAGTAATAGATGCGTTAATATTATCATCATTATCAAAATTTAGACACTAAGACAAATGACATGCACATAAAGAGGTATAAAAAAGCTATCCTTGCTGAGGTAGAGGTTGTGATAGAGGATATAAGGATAGATAACCGCTATCAAATTAGGGAAAACTGTATGTTTTATTGGGTTAAATCTAATTTACAAGGCAATGCAAGCTCCATGGTAGGCTTTTAAAAGGAAAATGCAAGCTAAAGGATAGATTAGACTCTGATTAGTCTGTGTTTAAGAATAATGAGACAATGGAGATATCAAGAGAATAGGTTGACATACTTTATATACTGGTGACAATCTTTACCAGGAAATTATCAATGGGAATAAATAAATAATGATGATGTTAATATTGAATGGTGTCCACAGAATGATTCTCTGGCCAGATGTTGGGCTTTTGGGGAGGAATTTGGTATGACCTGCATCGCTGTGTTTCCCTAGGGAGGAACTGAGCACAATAGTCCTAATAAGCCAGTTCCACTACTAACTTATGGCTTAGGCAGGTCTCTCAAACTCACATACCCTGTTTCATTTGTAAATGTGAGGATGTGTATTGCAGGATCTCTAAGATTCTTTCTAGCTATGAAATTGTTTAACTCTTCCTTGTCTCCACAGTAGAAATTTGCTGTTATATTAAAATACTCTAAGTAGATGGGATCAGAAGCACTATTTAAAAAACATTAAAAAAAAATAAGCATTCTAGAAGTAAACATAATGATTAGATTCTATTTCTTTATTTCTCTTCAAAATGTGTCAACAATACAATACAAACCATCCAAAGATGAGAAATTTTTGTGATATTATTAGTACAAATTGAAAGATTTGAGTTCCTTAAGTTGGAAAGCCCTTTTCTATTTTGAGCTCTTTTTAATTCTCTAAAACAATTTGGAGGGATCAGTATTTATATCTGAGGATAGGTCAAAATTTGGGCTCCCAGGTGGCGCTAGTGGTAAAGAACCCACCTGCCAATGCAGGAGATGTAAGAGACAGATTTGATCCCTGGGTCGGTCTGGAAGATCCCCTGGAAGAGGGCATGGCAACCCACTCTGGTATTCTCGCCTGGAGAATTCCATGGAGAGAGGAGCCTGGAGGATGACAGTCCACAGGGTTTCAAAGAGTCGGTTACGATCAAAGGGCACTTGGCATGCAGTTCAAAATTACTTGTTTGCAAGACACTTTTATCTCTAGGAATCATTGCCATATAACATAAAAGCCAGCAGTTCAGTAGTAGGTATATTTACACAAAGCTTGAAATTTTTAGTCAGCATGACTTTGAGGCAGCATTATGTCATTACCTTTGCAAATTGTTGGGTTAAAAAGACCCTTCACCTGGCTGAGTGGTGATGATGGGGGAGGGTGATCAAGGGATAAGATTTGTACTTTGGTTTCTTTGTGGAAAGGGAAACACATTCTTCATTTTTGTCACACTACTAAATCACAGCTGCGCAGAATTTATGAATATATTCTTCTGAGACAAGAAAACGGCCACCAGAGGAAATCAGCAACTTGTTCTTCTCACACACGGAGAACAGGATGAGAAACCTATCCATCAATGACTTTAGTGTTGGCCTGTGGAGTAACTCCTCTTAGGAAGACAAATTAATTCAATGACTATCCTGATTAATCTTTGATCTTTATTTTCTAAGAGATTTTTTCATATGACTTACTGAGCTGTCTCAATTATGTCTGTATGTCCCCTGAGAAAGGTGAGACAAGACCACAAATATTACTTAGCACAAAGTCTTTAATTGGGGTTATATGCCAACGCATCAATTAAATATGTAGAATGTAAGTCATTCTCACTAATAGCAGAGAGCATGGCAGAAAATGCTGAATTAGGGCGGTTAAAAATATTGAATAGTAACTAGCATTTTGAACTAGCTTGCAGGGTTCCATTTAGGATATTAAATTGATACCTGCTGATTGTGTATTTGTGTGTGTGTGTGTGTGTGTGTGTTTGTGTTCATGTATTCGTGAATGGGATGATTTTCCTGAGGTGGGGATTCAGTTACCCACAGAGGCTACTGTTGGCATTATCCTTCCACCTTTTCAGTGACCTTATTCATTGCCTGTGCTTCTTCTCACTTTTCTTTGACCGTCACTTGTTACCAAAGATGTGGGTCTGCCTCTCTCTGCTAGTTGCTGCTGAAGATCTAGGGCACAGAGATTTAGGCAGCAAAGAACTAGATCACAGGTACTGATCATGGTTGCTCATGCAGACTCAGTCCCTTTCTGCAGCATCTCTTCTTTTACCCTCTGCTGCCTAGACCCCCACTACTGCCTGGCACGTTGGGATTTCTCTTACTTTTGAAAACTAGAAAAACTTACTACTGAGAACTAGAACAACTGGAGCTAACAGAGAAACGTGGGTCTTGAAAATAAACTTGTGGTTTTCTTGGTTACATAGTAGTACCAATAATACTGTTTTATAGTCTCATGACATCATGAATAAGAGACACTGTTTTGGATCTGCCTTGGGAACTAAAACACCCTTCATATGATTCCTGTGTTGGAAATAAGGTCTTTGTTCCAGAAAATAATTTGCAAACACATTTTTGGAAGAAACACATTCATAATTGAGGAGATAGTGCCCTGGGTAACAGTGTTCTCTTCCTGTTGAAATCATTAAGTCATAATTTGTTTTATGACTTATTTATCCTTACATGCATTGGTTCTTTTAAGCCTAGTTTGGTAATAATATTACAGATACTGAAGACAACTTTTACTTTTTTGTTACTGTGTCAAAGTACTTGATAAAATTCTAAATGTAGTATATTAGGAGATTTTTACAGGATTATTCAGTATAATGAATACATATGAAATTATTATATAAAATCAAAATTATTGTTGCATCTTGAATAAGATACTGCCCTGTCAGCTCTATCTTTTTTCATTTGTGAGAATTTTTTGCATCAATTGTGAATGATCAAGGAAGGGAGTGCATTTCTAGCATGAACCTTATACATCCTACACAGAAATGAAGCATTTACTAAAACATCTATGAGGCAAAATGTTTCTGAATGTGAACTATACACCTCCTATAAACCTCTTCTGTTCTGTAGCTGGATTTCAGAAAAGAGTTTTGCTTTGACCAAAAAAATCATGCTGGCTTACACATAGATTTTAAAGGTAAATAGCATTCTGATTTGTAGTAAAGACAATGAAAAGGTTAAAAAAAAAAAAATGGGCCCATGTAATTAGGGTCTCGTTGGCCATCTAAGTTATGCTACTGGACCGTTGAAAAGAATGTTTAGTGTTCTCATGCTACTTTTAAACTGTCTCATGCCCAGAGTGATATTTTACAATTAAGGAAACAAGAGAAGAAAGATTGAGATTTCAAGCTGAGTGAAGTGTTCATCTTTGTGTGCCAAACCCTGTTATTTAGAGAGGCAGCAAAAAGATACTGGTCATTAAAGAGAATTATAAGTCCAGGCAGCCAACTCTGATTTCTCAGCCCTTTCAACTCTTCCTTTCAATTCAGATAGAGTTTTGAGAGAAATATAAATGTCCACATTAGGCATTCCCCAGAAATTTTTGCTACTGACTTTCAAAAATGTCATTTGCTAACATTTCCTTTCAGGTAGCTTTAATCAGAGATTCTTTTCTTGCTCTTCTCATTTTTCTTTTCTTTCCTCAATTCCCTTCCCTTTTGGCATGGAGACATGCTAACTAGGTGCCAGATGTCTGAGCAAGTCTGCGGGAAGGGGTTGCCCAGCAGAGGTTAAATGCAATGTGCCCACAAAGAAAGTGGGAGAGGAACAGATGGGTCCTAAGATGGTGGGTGAAACCCATAGCCAGAATGATTGTATTTCTCATACTGAACAAACGATTGAATGAACAATAAATATATAATAAATTCATGTATTTTGCTTTGGTTGCTAGTGTCATATCACAGTTAACTTCCTGATTCTGAATTGTATTGTGTCAGTGTAGGAGAATCCTTTTGTTTTGGTGAAGTGCACATTGGAGTATTGTTAAGGTTAATATACCACCAGGCCAGGGAAAAAATTACACACACTCAAACATGTGGGCAGAGAGAGCAGCTGAGGGCAAAATGTTAGTAATTTGGGGTTCTGAATAATAGAGGTATTGGGATTTCTAGTACAGTTATTAACACTTTTCTGTAGGTTTCAGTCAGTTCAGTCACTCAGTCCTGTATAACTCTTTGCAACCCCATGGACTACAGCACACCAGGCTTCCAAGTCTGTCACCATCTCCTGGAGCTTGCTCAAACTCATCTCCATTGAATCACTGATGACATCAAACCACCTCATCTTGTATTGTCCCCTTCTCCTCCTGCCCTTAATCTTTGTCAGGATCTTTTCTAAAGAGTCAGCTCTTTGTGTCAGGTGGCCAACATATTGGAGCTTCAGCATCAGTCCTTCCACTGAATATTCAGGGTTGATTTTCTTTAGAATTGACAAATTTGATCTTGCTGTCCAAGGAACTCTCAAGAGTCTTCTCCAGCACCACAGTTTGAAGGCATCTGTTCTTTGGAGATCAACCTTTTTTATTGTCCAGCTAACACATCCGTACAGGACTACTGGAAAAACCATAGCTTTGATAATATGGACCTTTGTCAGCAAAATAATCTCTCTGCATTTTTAATATGCTGTCTAGGTTTGTCATTGCTTTTCTTTGAAGGAGCAAGCATGTTTTAATTTCATGGCTGCAGTCACCATCCACTGATTTTGGACACCGTCCACCAGAAAATAAAGTCTGTCACTGTTTCCATTGTTTCCCCATCTGTATGCCATGAAGTGATGGAACTGGATGTGATGAACCAGACGCCATGATCTTTGTTTTTTGAATGTTGAGTTTTAAGTGAGCTCTTTCACTCTCCTCTAATGAAAGTGAACCTTCATCAAGAGAATCGTTAGTTCCTCTTCGTTTTCTGCCATAAGGGTGGTGGTATCTTCATATCTGAAGTTATTGATATTTCTCCCAGCAATTTTGATTCTAGCTTGTGCTTCATCCAGCCTGGCATTTCAGCATATAAGATAAATAAGCAGGGTGACAATATACAGCCTTGACATATTCCTTTACCACTTTGGAACCAGTCTGTTGTTCCATGACTAGGTCTACCTGTTGCTTCTTGACCTGTATATATATTTCACAGGAGGCAGGCAAGGTGGTCTGGTATTCCCATCTCTTTGTGATCTACACAGTCAAAGACTTTATCATACTCAGTGAAGCAGAGGTAGATTTTTTTCTGGAATTCTGTTTTTTCCATGATCCAGTACTTGTTGACAATTTGATCTCTGGTTCGTCTGCCTTTTCTGAATCCAGCTTGTCTATCTGAAAGTGCTGAGCTCACATACTGTTGAAGCCCAGCTTGGAGGATTTTTAAGCATTACTTTGCCAGCATGTGAAATGAGTGCAATTGTGTGGTAGTTTGAACATTCTTTAGCATTGCCATTCTTCAGGATTGGAATGAAAAGTGACCTTGTCCAATCCTATGTCCACTGCTGTGTTTTCCAAACTTGGTGGCATATTGAGTGCAACACTTTAACAGCATCATCTTTTAGAATTTGAAATAGCTCAGCTGGAATTCCATCACCTCCACTAACTTTGTTCATAGTGATGCTTCCTAGTGCCCACTGGACTTCAACTTCTGGATGTCTGGCTCTAGGTGAGTGATCACACCATCGTGGTTATCTGGGTTGTGAAGATCTTTTCTGTATACTTCTGTGTATTCTTGGAGCTTCCCACAGAGCTCAGTTGGTGAAGTATCTGCCTGCAATGTGGGAGACCTGGGTTCAATTCCTGGGTTGGACAGTTCCCCTGCAGAAGTAATATCTTCTGCTAGGTCCATACCATTTCTGTCCTTTATTGTGCCCATCTTTGCAACATATTGTTCCCTTGGTATCTGTAATTTTCTTGAAGAGATCTCTAGTCTTTCTCATTCTATTGTTTTCCTCTATTTCTTTGCATTGCTCAGTTAGGAAGGGTTTCTTACCTCTCCTGCTATTCTCTGGAACTCTGTGTTCAGATGGATATACCTTTCCTTTTATCCTTTACCTTTTCCTTCTTTTCTTTTCTCAGCTATTTGTAAGGCCTCCTCAGATAACCATTTTGCTTTTTTCCATTTCTTTTTCTTGGGGATGGTTTTGATTACTGCCTCCTGTACAATGTTATAAACCTCTGTCCATAGTTTTTTAGGCACTCTGTCTATCAGATCTAGTCCCTTGAATCTATTTCTCACTTCCACTGTATGATCGTAAGGGATTTGATTTAAGTCATACCTGAATGGTATAGTGGTTTTCCCTGCTGCTGCTGTGTTGATTCAGTTGTGTCCCACTCTGTGCGACCCCATAGATGGCACCCCGTAGATGGCTCCCCCGTCCCTGGAATTCTCCAGGCAAGAACACTGGAGTGGGTTGCCATTTCCTTCTCCAGTGCATGAAAGTGAAAAGTGAAAGTGAAGTCGCTCAGTCATGTCCGACTCTTCGTGATACCATGGACTGCAGCCCACCAGGCTTCTCCATCCATGGGATTTTCCAGGCAAGAGTACTGGAGTGGGTTGCTATTGCCTTCTCCGAGTGGTTTTCCCTACTTTCTTCAATTTAAGTCTGAATTTGGTAATAAGTTCATGATCTGAGCCACAGTCAGCTCCCTGTTTTGTTTTTGCTGACTGTATAGAGTTTCTCCATCTTCAGCTGCAAATAATATAATCAGTCTGATTTCAGTATTGACCATCTGGTGATGTCCATGTGTAGAGTCTTCTCTTGTGTTATTGGAAGAGGGTGTTTGCCACGACCAGTGCTTTTTTCATTTTGTACTACAAGGCCAAATTTGCTTGTTACTCCAGGTATCTGTTGACTTCCTACTTTTGCATTCCAGTCCCCTATGATGAAAAAGACATTTTTTTTGGGTATTAGTTCTAGAAGGTCTTGTAGGTCTTCATAGAATGGTTCAACTTCAGCTTCTTTGGCATTAGTGGTTAGGACACAGACTTGGATTGATTTGTTTGAGTGTATTTTGAGTTGTTTTAAAAAATCAAAATGCAAAAATGAATGAATTTATTCAGTAAACATCTACTAAACATATATGTATTTAATACCACAGACTGCATTTCTATAAAGTTACTCAAAGATAATAAATGGCTATTTGTCATTCACATGGATATTTTGGGCTGCTAAATGAGTTTCCTCCAAAGAGTGATTAAGGGATTCAGACTCCTCCCATTTTGCAGCCTCATCATTGTCTAAGGGACATATCCATTCCCAGTTTGAATTCAGTTCAATTCAGTCGCTCAGTTGCGTCCGAATCTTTGTGACCCCATGAATCATAGCACGCCGGGCCTCCCTGTCCATCACCATCTCCCGGAGTTCACTCACACTCACGTCCATCGAGTCAGTGATGCCATCCAGCCATCTCATCCTCGGTCGTCCCCTTCTCCTCCTGCCCCCAATCCCTCCCAGCATCAGAGTCTTTTCCAGTGAGTCAACTCTTCGCATGAGGTGGCCAAAGTACTGGAGTTTCAGCTTTAGCATCATTCCTTCCAAAGAAGTCCCAGGGTTGATCTCCTTCAGAATGGACTGGTTGGATCTCCTTGCAGTCCAAGGGACTCTCAAGAGTCTTCTCCAACACCACAGTTCAAAACCATCAATTCTTCGGTGCTCAGCCTTCTTCACGGTCCAACTCTCACATCCATACATGGCCACTGGAAAAACCATAGCCTTGACTAGACAGACCTTAGTCGGCAAAGTAATGTCTCTGCTTTTGAAAATACTATCTAGGTTGCTCATAACTTTTCTTCCAAGGAGTAAGCGTCTTTTAATTTCATGGCTGCAGTCACCATCTGCAGTGATTTTGGAGCCCCCCAAAATAAAGTCTGACACTGTTTCCACTGTTTCCCCATCTATTTCCCATGAAGTGATGGGACCGGATGCCATGATCTTCGTTTTCTGAATGTTGAGCTTTAAGCCAACTTTTTCACTCTCCTCTTTTACTTTCATCAAGAGGCTTTTTAGTTCCTCTTCACTTTCTGCCATAAGGGTGGTGTCATCTGCATATCTGAGGTTGATATTTCTCCCAGCAATGTTGATTCCAGCTTATGTTTCTTCCAGTCCAGCGTTTCTCATGATGTACTCTGCATAGAAGTTAAATAAGCAGAGTGACACTGGAGTTCACTCACATACTCCTTTTCCTATTTGGAACCAGTCTGTTGTTCCATGTCCAGTTCTAACTGTTGCTTCCTGACTTGCATACAGGTTTCTCAAGAGGCAGGTCAGGTGGTCTGGTATTCCCATCTCTTTCAGAATTTTCCACAGTTTATTGTGATCCACACAGTCAAAGGCTTTGGCATAGTCAATAAAGCAGAAATAGATATTTTTCTGGAACTCTCCTGCTTTTTACATGATCTAGCAGATGTTGGCAATTTGATCTCTGGTTTGAATTAGCATGCATTATTTCCCATCTCCCTTAATTGGATGCTGACCACTACTAAATCAAGGTAGACTGGAAAATGTATCAATAAAATATAGTCCACCTGTGCTGACAATGAGAGAAAACAGATTTTGGTGATATAACCTATTTTTAAGCATTGTTTGTAGATACATGCTAACTAGAAGGAAATTTCTTTTCACTTCAACAAACATATATTGTACACCTTCTCTTTGATTGGAACCGATCTAAGTAATGAAGATTTAGAAATTTTGTGAAGGGACATAATCATTTGTGTCAATGAGCTCACAAAAGATGAATATGTGTAATATCATACATAGGGCTTGTGTCACTTAAGAAAAATTAATATTCATGAGTACCATTTTAGTAATTAATTTCTGTTCGATGGTTAAAAGTCATCCTGAATATTATGTCAAGAAGAGGCAGATGATGTTTTGGATTTGGGAGTTAATAATTATAGTAAATATCAGTTCTTAATTCTTTTAGTCTCAAAATTCTATATTTAAACATATTTATACTTGCTAACATTCAGGGAGTAGAGACTGTTTTTTATAGCTGTTACCAGAAGAGAACATGTTAGTAACACTAGTTCTACATTTTATGCAATCAACTAATCATGTTGACCATTTTGAACTGAATTGACTATTAAGATCGATCCAGCTAGGAGAGCAGACATGGGCAAAATGCCATGAACCCATCTGTGTTGTAGATATGCTTCAGTTCTGTTCAGTCCAGTCTCTGTGTTGTGTCCAACTCTTTGCGACCCTGTGGACTACAGCACACCAGGCTTCCCTGTCCCTCCCGAACTCCAGAGCTTGCTCAAACTTGTGTCCATTGAGTTGGTGATGCTATCCAACCATCTTATCCTCTCTTGTCCCCTTCTCCTCCTGCCTTCAATCTTTGCCAGCTTCAGGATCTTTTCCAATGAGTCAGTCCTTTTTCACTCTTAGATAGCCTTATGCACTCTTATTATAATGCTCCTTATATTTTTATTACTGGATGTATTTTGGAGGTCAGACACCCTTTCAGCTAGGTCATCACCTTTTATAACAAATACATATGCTATTCTCACTCTGGCTAGGATTTCTATACTGTGTTGAATAGAAGTGATGAGAGTGAGCATACATGTCTTTCTCCCAACCTTAGTGGAAAAGCCTCAGCTTTTCACCACTGAGTATGGTGTTAGCTGTAGGCTTGTTGCATATAAGCTTTATTGTGTTACAGTATGTTTTTTTTTTCTACCTTGACAATATATTTAATATGAAGTATATTATCTAGCATTTGATACATGTGGCAGCATAATAACTTACTAGCTATAATCTATTTTTCCTCCCCTTTCTTTTAAAAGACTAATAATTTTAATCACAATTGTACATAAATCCATACCCATATCCAACAAACAACTGGGAAAACCATAGATTCTGCAGTATAATGTCCTGTTAAAGTTCTGTATCAAGAGATGGTTAACATGCAGCTGAGTCCCAAATTGGTCCCTAACTACTTCTGTGTCTATGAGCAAATCACGTGTCTCAACTTACTTGTGAATAAAATAACACAATTTAGTTTAATTTTATGTATTATAAATAATGTTATGACGAATATCCTTAAGTTTAAACTTTTGTTTATATTGTCACCAATTCCTTAGGAAGGACTGGAGAAGTAAATGTTGAAGCTGCATATGCGCTGCTAAAAATATTGAAAAAAATCTCTGATGTACAATAATTGTATTATATTTAATAAATACTTTTTATTTTTATTGTAGTCACCTTGCTTTTGCAGCAATTTCCTGAACAAACACATATGAGATCACTAAAGAGTTAGTAGAACTTTATATAGTTATATAACTGAATATATCTTTCGATATCAATTGAAGTAGCTGATCCTCTAGGAATAATTCAGGAATGATAATCATCACATAGTTTGAGAGCTCTCTGACTTAATTTGTGCCATTTATCATCCCTAAATTTTATGTGTTATAGGAGGATAATATTACTCATCTAGAGCAGTAGTTGTGAGAATAAATGAAAACATATGTGTTTATGCTTATGTATTTAACAAGTGGTAAAACGCTATATATTTTTATTATCATTCATTTTTGATAAATAAAGCCTATCATTATAAATAAAGATCTCTTCATATAGTTTATAAACCCACAGTTAAAAGCATGCTTCCTAAACTTCAATTTACTTATTAGACTTTTGAGTTTGAATGCAAGTATATAATTCTTCTTCAAAAGAAATATTTTAAAATTTTTGTAATGGTAGATATTAAAGCTAGAGATAAAAAAAATGTTTAAATCTTATTTTTGTACCATATGTGGATGAAAAATGATAAAGCTTTTCTCATAATGTAACTTTAACTATGCTTAAATGTAGACTCAAGAAGATATCTTTTCTTCCATTCAGAAGCCATACTTATAGATCCTAAGATTGGATATGAAACAGATTTTTTTGGTTCGATTGCCAGTAGCCCATTCACTTGATCATAAGAACAATAGTTGCAGGTAGTGATATGAGATTGCATATCTCAGGTAAAAGTGTTTGATACACAGAAGGTATGTACATAAAGAATAAGAGGAAATGTGTATTTTCTCAAGGCATCATGTAAAAAATATATATATAAGTAAGAGAGTATACCTTTAAATCTGTCTCTTATACACATCTTATAAATTTTAGGTTATATTTTTTTCTCTAACATTTCTTATGATTAATAAGACATTTATTAATATATTAACCTCTATCTTCCAATAAATATAATATTTCTATAGTAATGTCAGAGCATGGTGAAATTTTGAAACTCTTTTTAGAGTACAGATTTATACACAAGATTAAAAATAATAAAATGAACAAATGGAATTATATGAAGCATCTTCAAAAACATTTAACTCTAAAAGGGGGTAATTTCATAAAATCTGACTTGTTTTTCATGGAGATTTCAAAATAAATCTAGCTTATGTGATACAGCTTTAAAGAGGGAAAAGAAAAAAAGCAGAATCCTTGAAATATTGCCAAAAATATAATTTGGCATTTTGTCCCACCTTCTGGATAAAATTGATTGGCAGCAGTTATGTGATGCCAGAGGCATAGTGGGACTGGAAGGAGAAAACCAGAAAATTCAATGTTCTTGCTCCTAAAGAACAGCTTGTTTCTGTAATAATAAAATTTTGCCACCCTGTCTTCCAAATCTGTATTACATAATATGTGCGATCAATCTCTTTTATGTTGCTAGACCTTCACATTCCCTTCCCACACTCTTAGAAGAGTAAACATTGCTTGATAAATATTGGTTAATACTCTCATTCTGTATTTCTAAAAAAAGAGTTACTTTAAGGTGAATTTATGCATATAGATGAAAATGATTTAATAATACTTCAGATATTTAAAGTAAAACATTTTGTTATTTTAAAAGGAAAATTGTTGGATCCTGAAATTTAGTAGTCAGGTAGAATGATCAACAATTCTAAATGAGTTTCTAAGATTTTTTCAGCTTCCACTACCTTGGGAGCAGTTAGTTGTGTAGTTGTGTCTGACTCTTTGTGACCCTGAAGACTGTAGCCTGCCAAGCTCCTCTGTCCATGGGATTCTCCAGGCAAGAATACTGGAGTGGGTTGCATTCCCTTCTCCAAGGGATCTTCCTGATCCAGGGGTCAAACTGTGTCTCCTTTGTAGGCAGGTGAATTCTTTACTACTGAGCCACCCGAGCAGCCCACTCACTGCCTTGGGAAAGAACCACTGAAGAGAAATTTTAATGAAGACGTCTCTTTACACACGTGGTAGTGTTATGTTTAAAAACTACTACCATGAATTTTTTATAAACATATACTAAATTTGATAGCCTTGGGAAGCTTCTGAAATGCCAGAGAAATTTTGAGATGTAACTGTGGACTCAGGATCACCAGATTTAGCATTGGAATGGACCATTACAGGCCCCCATCTTCAGATTCATTTTTAGACCCAGAGTAATCAAGTGACTTGGCCAAGGTCATAAAACTGAAAGGTAGTAGAATGGGCACTAAATTACTATTGCTTTCCCTAGTGCTATAGTTTTATTACCAAGGCTTCTTTGTTTCCAAAGTTACAAAGACCCTTCTTGCTGTTGATGTCCTTTCCTTGATGGTTCATGTTTTCAAGCAGTAGAGATACAATTCCTCTGTTCCCCTCTTTCCATCTTAGAAAGAACTAAAAAAGTTATCATAATCATCTCTCCTTTTATGGGCTTTCTTGGTGGCTCAGACAGTAAAGAGTCTGCCTGCAGTGCAGGAGACCTGGGTTTGATCGCTGGGTTGGAAAGATTCCCTGGAGAAGGGAGTGGCTACCCATTCCAGTATTCTTGCCTGGAGAATTTCATGGACAGAGGAGCCTGGCGGGCTACAGTCCATGGGTTTTCAAAGAGTTGGACATAACTGAGCGACTTCACTTTCACTTTTTGTCTTCTTTTACTGAAAGATGGTTGATAGTGACAACATCCAATGTAAATGTTTCTGTCCAAGGCAGGACGTCTATGTTGATTGTTAGAAATGTTACACATTATCAAGTGTACAAAATTTTTCATCAACAAGAACTTTCAAGCCTTTTCCCTCCCCTTATTATAGCAGTTTAATTGTTCCATCCCGTGTTCTCCTAATGCCTATGATTGAGTCCATTTGTTCACAGGTGGAAGAAGTATATCACATGGAATTTGTCTAACAGGTTTGGACTACTCATGCAAGATGGCCAAGGGTCACCAGACATCCATCCATCTCTCACCTATTTATTTGTTATTTCACCTTATAATTACTGACTACTATTAAGTTGCCCTTAGATTTAGTTTTATCATTGAGTCATGGAGGAATTTGGGGTGAAGCCATCACATATTCTTTTCTTTTTCTTCCTTTTTCAGTATGTTTCCTTCTATCTTATCTAGCCTTGACCGTGGTCTCTCTGTTGTACTTCACGCTTCTTATTGTTTAAAGTTATTTCTGTACTTCAGATTATTCTCTTGGGAATTTTGTTTCTTCACTTATGAAAGTAACTCTGACCTGAAAAATTATAATAAATCATAGACCATAAACTATATAGTACTGTCTATGTCAAATTTACAAAGTGTTTCAAACACAGACATTGAAAAATACAAACCTCGTATAAATTAGTTTTTATTATCCCAACCCCATACTGAAAGTCAACATTTAAAAAAAAAGGGAAAGAAAGCTACATTAAGACATTTATCCTGGAAAAAAGCCTATCATTATAAATAAAGATCTCTTCATATAGTTTATAAACCCACAGTTAAAAGCATGCTTCCTAAACTTCAATTTACTTATTAGACTTTTGAGTTTGAATGCAAGTATATAATTCTTCTTCAAAAGAAATATTTTAAAATTTTTGTAATGGTAGATATTAAAGCTA
Organism: Cephalophus harveyi; assembly: GCA_006410635.1. Taxonomy (NCBI): domain Eukaryota; kingdom Metazoa; phylum Chordata; class Mammalia; order Artiodactyla; family Bovidae; genus Cephalophus; species Cephalophus harveyi. The sequence goes on along the minus strand of SJYT01029446.1, from coordinate 23,410 downwards.
GAGATAAAAAAAATGTTTAAATCTTATTTTTGTACCATATGTGGATGAAAAATGATAAAGCTTTTCTCATAATGTAACTTTAACTATGCTTAAATGTAGACTCAAGAAGATATCTTTTCTTCCATTCAGAAGCCATACTTATAGATCCTAAGATTGGATATGAAACAGATTTTTTTGGTTCGATTGCCAGTAGCCCATTCACTTGATCATAAGAACAATAGTTGCAGGTAGTGATATGAGATTGCATATCTCAGGTAAAAGTGTTTGATACACAGAAGGTATGTACATAAAGAATAAGAGGAAATGTGTATTTTCTCAAGGCATCATGTAAAAAATATATATATAAGTAAGAGAGTATACCTTTAAATTACATTGTAGATGCAGTCTCTTTTTCTTTCCTGTTCCCTCGTGAAATGTATCAATTAACTGAAACGTGAAACTACTAGTCTTAAAAATCTTTCTTATCCTTCTGTTGACAACTGGAATAAGCTTAATTTTCTGTCTTACCTGAGTCTTCCAATATCATATGAATGGACCTTAATGTGGTCTTTGGTTAGCAGATAAATAATAATTTAACCAGTGCTGGAGGGACCAATTCATCCAAGGGTGATTGGAATTAGGCTTGGAGTTCTAAGAAATGAAATAATTCTAGAAAACTTTGTATTTAAGATGTTTGTATGTCAGAACATGTCCTCCTAACATGCAGAAACCACCATGTCCATATGCATGCACCTTGTATTCACAAAGGACCAGCCACGCAGAATCCTGCTATTGTTCCAGAGAGGGCAGCAGCAAGGGTACTGTTCTAAAGGTTTAAAGAAATGTTTTAAAAAGGCTTCTGTTGGTTCAGCTAAAACAGATTCAACTAAAGCAGGATATTTTCAATTGGTAGTGGCTTTTAAAAATTAAAACAAGTTCAGCATATAGGTCATTCACCTTGGAGATGTTCTTTGCTGTTACGATTATTAGCCATCTAGTCTCAAGTCTAAAGACTTTTTTCTAGATTGTACTCATTCTCACATTACTTAAATAATTTCACCATATTTAAAGAAAACTGTAAAAGTAATACCTTCTACATCATATTTTTTAATGACAAATTTCAAATGAAATCCTCTGAGACTGAAAAAGGAACCAAATAACATTTTTACTACTCAAGTTGACTAGTTCTCAGTGTTTATAGAAGACAGGTATCTGAAAGAAAGCTAGCAAAAGTCATGTATTTCGCTATCTCTCCTTTGAGAATTAAGTTTATAAAATAAATTTTAGCAATTTTTTTTCCTTTTATGGGCTTGTTTAGCAACAAAGTATGAAGGATTAAAAAAAAAAATCTAAGGCCAGTGTATAATTGTAAAGGAAAGTGGGATGCTAATGGCATTAGGTAAAATGCTGCACCATCTTCTTACTATTTTGTTGTTTAGTCACTAATTCATGTCTAATTCCACAGTCCCATAAACGGTGAGCCTATCAGGCATCTCTGTTCATGGAATTTCCCAGGCAAGAATACTGGAGTAGGTTGTCCCTTTCCTTCTTCAGGGGATCTTCCTGACCCAGGGGTCAAACCCGGTCTCAGCATTGGCAGGTGGGTTCTCTTTAACACTGAGTCACCAGAGAAGCCCCTGTTGTCTTACTATAGAGCCATTTAACTGAGAATAAAAGAAGCTGGCCTCTTGTTTAACATTAAATGTGAGCTATAAAGAGGATTCTGCCCTCAATGGGACACAACTTGCTTTTTAATGAATGATGTTGAATCATTCACTCTCTTGTGACTACAGTTTATGTGTCAATACAGCCAGTCAGGCTTAGAGATGCTCTCCCCTTGTGTCAAAGAGTGATACCTGGTATGAAGCTATGAGTCTAATAGGCTTTGACTTTATGAGAGTATAAACTAGGGAACTTCGTGACTTTCAGTTGCCTTTTTTCAAGTTAGTAAAAGATATTTCACATTTTTTCCTACAATATATTGTTCATGCAGGTCTTGTTCTAAACTTCAGCCAGTTGATGAGGCAATCAACTGATTTGCTGTTGATTTTGTTGGACATATAAGTGCATAAAGGAGGCCCTCTATGTGAGGCTCTATATAAAGAAATTCTGCAGTCATTTGGGCCTCTACTCAACTGCCCTTCAGTTTATAGACTAATTGATAAGGGGAGATGAATGAATGAATTTTTAAAATCACTTACTATGACTAATATTTTAGTTATTTAATAATCAAACAATAAAATCAGTGCATTCATAAAGAGTTGTATGAGTATTATAAACAATAATTCTGGAGAAGAATAAATGGTTATAGCTAGGGGTTGATTGTCTGGGATCTACATACAATAGGGAAATTTAATCAGATCCTTGAAATTTTTAAAACTATTTATTTATTTTTGGCTGCACTGGGTCTTGGTTGCTGCACACAGACTTTCTCTAGTTGCCGTGTGGGAGGGCTACTCTTGGTTGTGGTGCACAGGCTTCTCATTGCAGTGATTCTCTTGTTTTAGGACAAAGGCTTTAGGCATGTGGGCTCAGTAGTCGTGACACATAGGCTTTGTTGCTCTGCAGCATGTGGAATCTTCCCAGACCTGGGATCTAACCGATGTCCCCTGCATTGGCAGGGGGTTTCTTATCCACTGTACCACCAGGGAAGTCCTTGAAAATTTTTGATGAAAGAAATAACATGATAAAATTGAAGCTTTCAAATAATAAAACTCATGGCAATGCACAGAATGCATGGAAGGGAGAAGTTACAGGTAGGAATGAGAATTTGAAAGCCCTAATAGATTCATCCGGAATCTCAAGATTTTGGAGTGCTTATTTATATTTCTAACTGGCCGTCAAATACTTAAAAGATAGTTTCTTTAAGGTAAAAAGATTGCTAACAATGGCCCATGCATAATAATTTTTGAAAAGTATTTTCCCTATTTTCTAATATGGATGTGGACTTCTGAAAAATGATTTGCATGTCATTTATTGTAGTGTTTCTTAAGGTCGTCATTATAAACAATAAGTGAAATTTTTGCTTATGGGTTGAGGTCATGACCACATATATTTTGTACATTCACATGTTTTCTAAAAACTCTTTAGAGTTTGTGTCATATTTAACCTTTGTGATCTTTGAATCTGCCTGCAATGCAGGAGACTCCAGTTCAATTCTTGGGTCAGGAAAATCCCTTGGAGAAGGGAACAGCTACCCTCTCCAGTATTCTTGGAGGGAATACTGAAGAATTCTTGGAGAGAATGCTGAAGAATTGAAGAATACTGAAGGCCTGAAGAATTCCACTGACAGAGGAGGATACAGTCCATAGGATAGCAAAGAGTCAGACACGACTGAGCGACTTTCACTCCTTATTCACTATCTTTGTATTCACATATGGGCTAAGGATATACATCTCTTAACAGGCAGCAAAAATAAGTATTATCTAAGATGTGTAGCACTGGTGAGAAAGCTCAGTCAGAGATCTACAGAGATCTACCAGAGATCTACACTGAGGTTTTACCAAAAGGCAGGTTACCACGTAGATAAGATCCATGAGAGATTTTCCTCAAGAATCCAGTGGAAACCACCACCACCACCACTACACACAGGGAGTGTGTGGGTGAGCCAGGGGGAGCGGGCCATGCTAGTACTGACAGGCATCCTGGGTGACCATTAGGGAGTGGGTTTCTGTTTCCACTGGAGAGGGAAATGGCACCCCACTCCAGTATTCTTGCCTGGAGAATCCCATGGACGGAGGAGCTTGGTGGGCTACAGTCCACGGGTTGCAAAGAGTCGGACACGACTGAGCGACTTCGCTTTCACTTCACTTTCTGTTTCCACAGGAACATGGCAGGGGCCCAACCTAATGAGCGATCACAGGTGCTTGGCACCGAGGAGCAGAGTTCAAGGCAGGATCCTAGTGAACAAGTTGAGGCACCTCAGGCAGGGGAACTGCATCTCTGGAATGTAGACCTGAAAGCACCCTCTTGGGACAGAGCCATGTATGTCATGCAGGGGGTGATCGGTTTATACGTGTACTATGAAGCACGTAGGCAAGGAGATGATTCTGTGAGCCAGGCAGATACCATCAGCTTGTTAATAGACAAATCTTATGGGAGACTTAGATCAAAAGGTAGATGCCTAGTGATCAGTTCCCAGGCACTTCCATGATGAGCCTCACAGGAAGGGACACGGTGTCTAATGGTTTTCAGGCCTGACTCCAAAGAGAAGGGAATTAAGGACACATTGTGGACATAGAAATAGGTGAGAGGTCCATTATAGAGATGTTGTAGAGAGGCTTTTGAAATTACTTACGTGTCTAGAGCTTTAAGTCAGGCTGGTTCTGGAAACTGAGACATAGATGAACCTCCTGGGAAATCAGTGGGTTCAGAAGTTACAGCAGTTTCAAAAAAAATCACTGCAGATGGTGACTGCAGCCATGAAATTAGAAGACACTTACTCCTTGGAAGAAAAGTTATGTCCAACCTAGATAGCATTTTCAAAAGCAGAGACATTACTTTGCCGACTAAGGTCCGTCTAGTCAAGGCTATGGTTTTTCCAGTGGTCATGTATGGATGT
>SJYT01029446.1:0-18537 GCA_006410635.1 Cephalophus harveyi | reverse complement strand
TGACTCATTGGAAAAGACTCTGATGCTGCGGAGGGATTGGGGGCATGAGGAGAAGGGGACGACCGAGGATGAGATGGCTGGATGGCATCACGGACTCGATGGACATGAGTCTGAGTGAACTCCAGCAGTTGGTGATGGACAGGGAGGCTTGGCGTGCTGCGATTCATGGGGTCACAAAAAGTCGGACAGGACTGAGCAACTGAACTCAACTGAACTGAACTGAAGAGAATGTTTAATACTTTATAAGCACTCAACACTCCTCAGGCTACAGTGGTTTGCCCATACTGGGCGTGGAGGGATAAAGCTGTGAACTGAGGTTGAAACAAAGTAATAAAAATAGTACCAAAAAAAAAAAAGTTAATTTCCAGTGGCAACAGCTAAATTGCTGAGCCCTAGCCAATCCAAATCTTACATAAAAGAATTTGGAAGTCAAGTCCACTTGAAGCATCTCACACATTCTCCCAAATGGCAGTCAGATGTGCATACGTCTTTCCTCTCTGCGGCTCCCAGCTTGGGATGAGTGTTAACAGGTCCCTGCAGAGATACTTTCTGCAATCTCAGGTAGGTCCCAAGAGACTTTTGGGTCAAGGTGAGGGAAATTCCCCACCTGCTTGGGCATCCACTGTCACCAGGCTGCATCGCTGACTTGTACTCTCGGAAACTCAGGTTCACTTATTTTTACACTGGTGCTTTCTTTTTCTTATCTCCATTAGAGATGTCTTTTCATAAGTCTGATGTGTGTGCATGCCACCTAAGTTGCTTTAGTCGTGTTCAGCTCTTTGTGACCCTAACGACTGTAGCCTGCCAGGCTCCTCTGTTCATGGGATCCTCCAGGCAAGATTACTGGAGTGGGTTGCCATGCCCTTCTCTTGGAATTGGATATTCCAAACCCAGGGATCAAACCACATCACTTAAGTCTCCTGTATTAGCAGCCAGGTTGTTTACCACTAGCGCCACCTGATGAGGAAGTGTCAAAATGAGAGTTGGTTATGACAGAGGTTGGAGAAGACTCTTGAGAGTCCCTTGGACTGCAAGGGGATCAAACCAGTCCATCCTAAAGGAAATCAATCCTGAATATTCGTTGGAAGGACCGACACTGAAGCAGAAGCTTCAGTACTTTGGCCATCTGATGCGAAGAACTGACTCATTTGAAAAGATCCTGATGCTGGGAAAAATTGAAGGCAGGAGGAGAAGGGGATGACAGAGGATGAGATGGTTGGATGGCATCACTGACTCGATGGACATGAGTTTGAACAAGCTCTGGGTGTTGGAGATGGACAGGGAAGCCTGGCGTGCTGCAGTCTGATAACAGATTAAAAGATGTTCATTGCGTTGTGGTCAAAATTACTTTCCCCTTTCAACTACTGCCTGCAGAAGTCTGGGTCCCTGGATAGTTCTGACCCATAAGATACACTTCTGGGGATACTGAAGGGTCATATTATTTCCTGGTATTTTGTGGAGAAGGAGGAGAGGGGGGCATATTAACATATGTGATGTATCTGAGCCAGAGGCTGTTTTTACTATTTAATTCTCATCATAGTAAAGTGATGTAGACAACACTGCTTCTGCAGGACCAGGCACAGAGAGGGACCTTGCCCGAGGCAACACAGCCAGTGAGTGACAGAGCCGGAAGCCACATCTTTGTCATCCAGATGCTGGACTCACTCCACCACGCTCCTCTTCCACACGAGCCGCTGTCCTTCACATCGGTGAGAACACAGAGCCCTAGATCATCACCTTGGATCTCCAGACAACACAGGACATGAAAAGAATTAGTAAGCACCTGATTTAAGAATCTGTCTGGGATTTTCCAGTGCTCCAGTGGTTAAGGATCCACCCGCCAGTGCCGGGCACAGGGGTTCTCTTCCTGGTCTGGAAGATTGCACGCGCTGCCAGAAAACTAAGCCCATCCATGCTCCGTGGTCAGTCACTTCAGTTTTGTCCAACTCTTTGTGACCTCATGAGCAGCAGAACGCCAGGCTCCTCTGTCCATGGGATTTTCCAGGCAAGAATACTGGAGTGGGATTCCTACGCCAGGGGATCTTCCAGACCTTAGGATTGAACCTGCTCTCCTGCGCTGCAGGCAGATTCTTTACTCTTGAGCCGCCTCGGAAGCCCAACCAAACCCAGGTGCCCCAACTGTTGAGCCTGTGCTCTAGAGCCCAGGAGCCACAACTGCTGAATCTCATCCCAAGAGCCCATGCTCTGCAATGAGAAGTCAGTGCAGTGAGAAGCCCGCTCACCACCAGAGAGTAGCCCCCACTCTCTGCAACTAGAGAAAAGGTGAAGGTGAAGGTGAAGTCACTCAGTCGTGTCCGACTCTTTGTGACCCCGTGGACTGTAACCTACTAGGCTTCTCCGTCCATGGGATTCTCCAGGCAAGAATACTGGAGTGGATTGCCATTTCCTTCTCCAGGGGATCTTCCCAACCCAGGGATCGAACCTGGGTCTCCCGCATTGGAGGCGGACGCTTTAACCTCTGAGCCACCAGGGAAGTTCAAAAATGAAGACCCAGCACAGCCATAAACAAACAAACAAACAAAAAAATTAAAAGAAGAAAAGAATGTATTTGAGGTGTGACAAGAAAGGAGTATCTGGATAGGGGAAGTGACTAAGCTACAGTCACGTAGCCAGCTCGTGTCTGAGATGGAGTTTCCTGACATTTGCATGACTGTTTTATTTCCCCCCTAAATCACTACAGTCTGGGGACAGCGCATGGAGAGGCCATTTGCTTGTCTCTGAATTATCCCCAGCCCTGACTCCACAGGCTATCCTGAGCCCAGGACAGTACATTGTGGTCCTGTATGCACCTGGCCTTCTCTCCTGGTCTTCTGCCTGCTTTCCGCAGCTGCTGGGGCTTGCTAAATGTCTCGGGAAACTATGGAGTAAGTGACTTTGAGATAAACAAGTATTTATTTGCTCTTGAAAGTGACCTTAATTACACCTGTCAAAAATTTCCACTTGAACAGATTTAACAAGGAAACTAGAGGGCAAGTGGACATTTAGAGCTCCAAATTCAAAAAGCTCAGCAATTAAGTTCTTCTGGGCTCCTTTCTCTGGGAACCTGCCAGGCTCGGGCAGCCACTTCTTCATCACAGATACTTCTTGTTTCTCCCACCCTCTGAAGGTAGGAATCCCTGAGGCTCAACTACACAAACACAAAGTTCTGGCTCCTGAAAGCATTTTCAAGGTTATCTAATGCAAAGCCCAACTCAAGCTACCCCAGCTCCACGTTATCCCCAGAAGACTATGTTCCAGCCTCCGCTTGAATCTCTCCAGTGACAGTGAGCTCACCATCAGCCCTGTGGGTTAGGTAGTGATGGGCATGGAGACGAGGGCTGCACTCCGAGGTGTTAAGACCTGAGTTTAAATATGGGATTCTTGGCTGATCAACTGGGATCTTGGCCCAGTTTCTTACCTCTCTGTTTATGGAAGAGACATTAAGAGCTCATGGTGACTCAGTGAGAGAATGTCTAGACTTGACAGAGCTCTTGGTGTTTAGTACATGTGAAAATCAGTCCATCTCTTTCTCTTCTGTTCTAATCCATTTTTCTGTAATACCAGGCAGCATCCCACAGTCTTGAACAATATCATGCAATTTAAATGTTTAAAATAGCACCTCTATGAAAAGAGCCACTGTGGAAAATGGTATGGAGGTTTCTCAAAAAACTAAAAGTAGAACTACCATATGACCCAGAAATTCCTCCCCCAGGCATCTATCTGGAAAAAAAAAAAAACAGAAACAGAAACACTAATTTGAAAAGACACATGTACCCCACCCAGAGTTCATAGCAGCACTATTTTCAAATCGCCAAGATATGGAAACAACTGAAGTGTCTATCAACAAACAAATGAATAAAGAAGATAGGGTGTGCGCATGTGCGATTGTTAACCGACATGAGGAGATTGCTGTGTTCACCAAATCCTGTTTCATATTCCTCCTTCCCTGGCCAATGAAATGCTAGACTTCTGAGCACCTTGCAAAGGTCATGTGGCTATTTCTTGCCCAGGAAACATGAACAGCAGTGATGTATATTTTTTCAGATGAGCTAAAATCAGTCCTGAATATTCATTGGAAAAACTGATGCTGAAGCTGAAGCTCCAATACTTTGGCCACCTGATGCCAAGAGCCAACTCATTGGAAAAGATCCTGGTAAAGGTTGAGGGCAGGAGGAGAAGGGGGCAGCAGAGGATGAGGCTGTTAGATAGTATCACCAGCATGATGGACATGAATTTGAGCAAATTTTGGGAGATAATGAAGCACAGGGAAGCCTGGCATGCCACAGGTCATGGGGTTGCCAAGAGTCGGACACAACTTAGCGCCTGAACAACAACAACAGTTCTCCAGTTTTTCTCTCTCTTAGCTCTAATCAATTGTCAAGTCACATGTCAAGACAGTAGAATCTCCATCAACTTGGGTCCTTGACTGAGTCAATGGAATATGAGTGTACACAGGAAATAAACATGCTTGCTTATATCACTGATATTTCAAAGTTGCAGCATAACCTAGCTTATCCTGACTAATGCACACTCATTAAGTAATTATTAAAAAGGTTAGAATTGAAGGAAAGTGAAGGAAAACACAGGTTGTTGAAAGAAAAATATATGTGTTAGAACATTTTCCTTCTAAACAGTCACTATCCATCTCAATTTTTGTAACTAAATTATGTTCTTTTATAACTCAGATTGGTGGTTAAAAGGCCAGGTCCCATAGCAAGGGTCCAGCAACCATGGCCACTAATAAATAGTCAATTCAAGCCATGTAACATTTATTTCTCAGGAAACCCCAATGAAATGTTTTCTTATTAGTGTAGGTTCATAGTCCTTTTTAACTTCTTAGACTAACCATGGGTCCTCTTTGACTTCTGCCACATATAATGAACCATTTCATCTCTTTTCCAACCCCTTGTGTGATGATTGCCTTTAGTTTGGATTTATTTCTAAGCACGCCTCTGGAGCTGAAATTTGAGAGCACATTGAGATATATTTGCAGTGTGGTAGGGTGCAGAAAAAAGCAAACCCTTACACCAAGCTCCTGTATCAAGCAATCTGCCCTTTGTTTCAGGTAATCCTTCTTCCGCCAATGAAGGAAATGTCATGGTCCCTGATACACTTGTAAAGAGGTTCAGACTCGTTACATTTAAGTAAATGATCGAGGTGACATGAGGAGCAAAAGCCTGAGCCATTACTCCCGCCTATAAACGTCTGATTCCAGAGCCTGCAAGCCAAGAATGAAGATTCCCACTCCTGTGCCTGACTTTCCCTTTACCCAGCTAACACAGGGGATCAGAACCTTCTCATTCAGTCATGGAGCAAACAACTGAGTGCTTGAAATTTTCAAAAATATTATTTTTAATTATTTTTTTTTTGGCCACGTGTGTAACATGTGGGATCTTAGTTCCCCAACCAGGGGAACTGTGCCCCCTGTGTTAGGAACACAGAGCCTTAACCACTGGGCAACCAGGGAAGCCCCCGCTAACATTTAAGAGTTTGCAACTCACTTTCAAGGTTTTCCCTTTTAACTGATCTTTACAGTCTTCCCTTGAATTCACTTACAATTTCAGGAGGCAAATGGCCTGGCCCTGTTATTTACTGTCAGGATCAGGCACATTTCAGACCTCCCTCTGAACCTTGGTTTTTCCTTCTGTACAGTGGAAGAGGGGTCACTGATTGTATCAACATTATCTGGTTAGTTTAAAATATAGAAAATAACAAAGCTTTAAATCCAAAATCACAAGTCTTAGTTTTGCCGGGTATTTTGGGCATTTATCTCCTTTGTTAAAGCCTTAGCATTGAGCCAAGAGGAAGGAATGAAGAACATAAGGATTTCATTCCAAACAACCGATGTTTTAGAAATGAAGTGGGAAACACTGTGATGAGAAATTGTTTTGAAGGTGTTAATGTATTCCAATTATTTTGAGAAATGTTGAAATTCAGAAGATAGGAGGGGCTCATCCTTCTCCACCAAGCAAAAGCTTTGGCTTCTGAAAATCATTGTTGAAACTGATTTTCATTTCCTTTTTGAAAATTCACTGCATTTAGAAAATGGGTCAAAACTGAAAATTCAGTGCATTTTTTGTGGAACTTTTAATTGCCATTTACATAAATTGTCTGATTCCATGAAGTAATTGAGGCAAAACTTCATTTTACACTATGGCTCCAAATAATAAAATAAACAGTTATTATTTGTGAGCATGCTCAGTGTGAGAGACTCTGGATATTTAACCCACAGTTAAGGTTTATAACAACACTGCAATGTAGGAATCAACAGCCTCTCTTATGGTGAGAAATATGAGAAGCAGAGGGCTTGCCAAGCTTTGTCAAGACCACAGTTGTAAGTGATGGTCCCAGGGTTTGCAAGCTGGTCCCCCTGACTCCGGCTTCATTGGTGGCTCCGTGATAAAGAATCCACCTGCCAATGCAGGAGATGTGGGCTCGATCCCTGAGACAGGAACATCCCCTTAAGAAGGAAATGGAAACCCCCTCCAGCACTCTTGCCTGGGAAATTCCAGGGACAGAAGAGCTTGGTGGGATACAGTCCATGGGGTCACAAAGGGTTGGACAGGACTTGGTGACTAAACAACAAAAAAATCCCTGACTCCAAAGCACATGCATCCTTCCCCTACTATTCCTATCCCTGTGCATAGTCTATTCAATAGGCAAATTGTAATCTAAGACCATAGCTCTCCTTTCTGAAATTGTACTTCTAGTAACTCACAATGCTTAAAGCCAATGCCCCAGACAAGTGTGTGACTTCAAAGCATTTCTGTTATTAATGATATCATGATTTTCTCCATAGCAACACTCCTTAAGTTCTAGCTCTTGTGAATGAAAAAAGATTAAAGCCACTTAGAAAGACGAAAGTGGCATATCAGAACAGAGCAAACTGTTTCTCAGAGTATAATTTTAAAAAGAAAATTGACATTTTATAAATACCAAGGATGCAAGAATTATTAAAGCCCAACCCAGCCAGAATGTTAGATGGGGATTTGGATTTGTATAATAGATGCACTCATGTTTCCATGGTGGGAAGTGGAAGAAAGTGAACAAGAAATGTTTTCCACAGTGTTTACCGTCAATGACACACTTCCCACAGGTCTACACTTGGCAAGCTTAATACTAAAGATAATAACACTTTTATATGATGCTCTTACCATGCCTCAGACAATATGCTAAATGCTTTACATATTTCGTCTCATTCAACTCTTGTGATAGCCCTAGAAAAAAACTGATGCCCAGAGATAAGAAGTGGCAAGGCTGGGATTTGAACTTGAGCTTGCCTGACATTAAGGTTCTGCATTCAAAATGTACACATCCGATGAAACCAGTTAGCTAAGGATTATTCACAGACATTTGTTTTCCACAGTCCTCTGATCTACTGGTTTCATTATGAAAAGCATCATGAGTATATTCTTGAGTGGGGCAAGGGAAGATTTATGAAAAAGCAAAGCACTTATGAAAAATAAATGATCTACATTAAGCAAGTCACCTCCTTCTACTGGACCTGAGCTCTCCAATGTGTACAATGGGTCTTTGTACATGTTGAAATTTTCTAAGGTCTTCCTTAAGAAAATGCACTTGAGAGATACCCAGGAGAGGAGACCTGGGCAGCAATGCTAATGAATGAGCTCTCTCCTAGCTCTGCCACTTTCAAGCTCATTGGGTGTCTCTGTGTCTTCATTTCCTCAAATTTTATTTTATTTTTTGGCCTCATGGCTTGTGGGACTCTAGTTTCCTGACCAGAGATTGAACCTGGGTTTTGGCAAGTGAGTACAGAGTCCTAACCACTGGTCCACCACGAAATTCCCTGTTTACTCAGCTTCAAAATAGGAATAAAAGGGCCTGAGCTGAGAATTACTGTGAACTAATAACAATAAAAAAAAAAAAAAAGGCCCAGAGAAGCTCCTGGAATATACAATCAATCCACTTAGTTTTTTTCTCTTTCCATCAAAACAAGAGGCTTGTGAGAGCAAGAAAAATGAAGGGAGAAAGCAAATCTTTGGGGATATGAGTATATAGTGTGGGCCACTGACACACTAAAATACAACCAGTGCCCTTCCCCTGATTCTTATTCTTTTTCCTCTAACAAGCAAAATGAAAAGGAAATAGATATAAGAATGAGAATTTTACTTGAGTTAGAAAAAGAAAAGTAGATCTGAAGGAAAATTATGAGGAAAGCCTTGATCTTTCCCTCCTCTTGGGCACCCAGCTGCCCCCCAACCCTGCTCACATTTAGACCAATGATTCATTGAAGAAATACTAACCAGGAGCCTACTAAGTGCCAGGCCCCAGGCTTGATGCCAAAGATAAATAGGAACTGGACACCACTCCTGCCCCAGAGGTCCTAAAGGTACATACAGGGATGTGAGCAAAACAAATGTTCATTTTAATGCAGCATAGAACAGCGCTCATATACGGAAAGGACAGCCTACACACAGCCACCAGGAGCAACGAGATGCCGTATATATATATATACACACACGTGTGTGAGTGTGTGTGTGTGTGTGTCTGGGTGGTGGTGGTTTAGTTGCTAAGTCATGTCTGACTTTTTGCGATCCCATGGACTGTAGCCTGCCAGGCTCCTCTGTCCATGGGATTCTCTGGGCAAGAATACTGGAGCAGTTTGCCATACCCTCCTCCAGGGAATCTTCCCAGCCCAGGGATTGACCCCAAGTCTCCCACATTGCAGGCAGATTCTTTACGACCTGAGCCACTGGGGAAGCCCATATTGGGGGATCTTTCTCTTTGGGGCTTAACTCCCCACCTGGACTAATGGTCTTAGGTGGCCGGCAGCACCGCCATACTGCACCCTGTTAGTCAACTGGCAATACAGGCATGAGGCTGGTGGGAAGAAAGAGATGTAGATTTCAATTCTGGAGCTCATTGGTTGCTTGACTTAGATCAAGGGACAACTCTTTGAAGCCTGTTTCTTTCTCTGTTAAGTGCGGCAACAACATGGAGGGGGCGTTTAGACCCACGACACAGGGAAGCACACTTAATCCTTGATGTGGAGATTCCTACATACCCCCAAACTTCAAATCTGAAGTTTGATTTGATGTGCAACTAAATAGGACTTTGGGGTTGTCCCCCTTGGAAGGCAGGAGAGGTGAATGTATTTTGTCTGCTGGAAGGAAAGAACTGTGTTGATGATCAAAAGAACTGTGTTAGTTATTAGTTCTACTTCCCCAAAGATTTCTGGGTCTCCCCTTTACCAGGCAGATGATAGGATTGTCCTTCTCTGGCCCCTTGAAGGTAGTCTGCCCGTGTAACTTGCTTTGGTCAATAGAATGTGATCAGAAGCAAAGTGTGTGCCTTCTGGGCAGAGGCTTAAGAACTAGTGTATGACCCACCAGCACATTCTCCCACTGCTGTGCAACTGGCAATGCTCCAGATGGTGGTAGGTGCTCCATCGGTCTGTTTCTTAGAGCAAGAGCATTGCAGAACAGGGCNATAGAATGTGATCAGAAGCAAAGTGTGTGCCTTCTGGGCAGAGGCTTAAGAACTAGTGTATGACCCACCAGCACATTCTCCCACTGCTGTGCAACTGGCAATGCTCCAGATGGTGGTAGGTGCTCCATCGGTCTGTTTCTTAGAGCAAGAGCATTGCAGAACAGGGCAAGAAGCAACCCAGGATGAGCTTGTTCATAAATGAGAGATAAGCCTTTCTTGTTCCCAGTCTCCAGAGCTGTGGGGCTTAGTTACATGTGGCAGAAAAAATTCTAAGTGGACCTCATAAATTTCATACCCTAGTGTTACTCTCAAGATCACAGCACCTCACATAGCAAAGGGATTTGGTTAATGAAATTAATGAGAAGACTCTACACATGGACATCACCAGACGGTCAATACTGAAATCAGATTGATTACATTCTTTGCAGCCAAAGATGGAGAAGCACTATACAGTCAGCAAAAACAAGACCAGGAGCTGTCTGTGGCTCAGATCATGAACTCCTTATTGCCAAATTCAGACTTAAATTGAAGAAAGTAGGAAAAACCACTAGACTGTTCAGGTATGACCTAAATCAAATCCCTTATGACTATACAGTGGAAGTGGCAAACAGATTCAAGGATTAGATCTGATAGAGTGCTTGATGAACTATGGACAGAGGTTCATGACATTGTATAGCAGGCCAGGAATCAAGACCATCCCCAAGAAAAAGAAATGCAAAAAAGCAAAATGGTTGTCTGAGGAGGCCTTACAAATAGCTGTGAAAAGAAGAGAAGTGAAAGGCAAAGGAGAAAAGGAAAGATATACCCATTTGAATGCAGAGTTCCAAAGAACAGCAAGGAGAGATAGGAAAGCCTTCTTCAGAGATCAATGCAAGGAAATAGAGGAAAACAATAAAATGGGAAAGACTAGAGATCTCTTCAAGAAAATTAGAGATACCAAGGGAATATTTCATGCAAAGATAGGCTCAATAAAGGAAGAAATAGTAGGGATCTAACAGAAGCAGAAGATATTAAGAAGAGGTTGCAAGAATACACGGAAGAATTGTACAAAAAAGATCTTCATGACCCAGATAATCACAATGGTGAGATCACTCACCTAGAGCCAGACATCCTGGAATGTGAAGTCAAGTAGGCCTTAAAAGCATCATGGGGGCCCGAGATGGTATTCAAAGGGAGGAGAAAGAAATCTGAAGTAAAACTGGACCAGGTGCTGGAACACGGATCTTGAAACATGTGCAGAAGGAGAGAAGCTGGTGGCCACAGAGATGAATAAGGGGGTGTCCAGGAGACGTGCAGTATTCTGAAGGGGCAAAAAGTGTCCAGAGGGAATGGGAACAGGCTGAGAAAACAAATGAGCAAAGCAGGTAAGTGAGAGTCCAAAGCAGCAGTGATCTCCCAGCAGAAAAGTGCTACCAGATACGCGTGAGCGTGTGCACACTCCCTCCCTGCACACCTTGTGCATGGTGCTATAGCCCTTATACCACCTCATGTTACTTCTTTTTATTTTTTTTTCTCTCTCTCTTTTTTTGGCTGCACTGTGCAGTGTGTAGAATCTTAGTTCCTTGACCAGGGATCTAACCAGTGCCCCCTGCTTTGAAGGGCAGAGTCCCAACCACTGGACCCCCAGGGAAGTCTCCTCATCATGCTATTACTTCTGTAACGCGCCAGGACCCTGAAGTGAAGACCCACAATTCTGCCCAGAAATGGAAGACTCTCCCATCCTTTCATCTGGTTCTTAAGCCAAAGGCGCAGAGCCTCATTGGCTATCTTCCACTTGTTAATTCAAGAAAATGTGTCTTCCCCTCTCAGCTTCCATGGCATCTCATTGCTCCTGGTGGCCCCTCATATACAGGCTGTGTGTAGGTTGTCCTTTCCGTATATGAGCGCTGTTTTATGCTGCATTAAAATGAACATTTGTTTTGCTCACATCCCTGTATGTACCTTTAGGACCTCAGGGGCAGGAGTGGTGTCCAGTTCCTATTTATCTTTGGCATCAAGCCCAGGGCCTGGCACTTAGTAGGCTCCTGGTTAGTATTTCTTCAATGAATCATTGGTCTAAATGTGAGCAGGGTTGGGGGGCAGCTGGGTGCCCAAGAGGAGGGAAAGATCAAGGCTTTCCTCATAATTTTCCTTCAGATCTACTTTTCTTTTTCTAACTCAAGTAAAATTCTCATTCTTATATCTATTTCCTTTTCATTTTGCTTGTTAGAGGAAAAAAAAATAAGAATCAGGGGAAGGGCACTGGTTGTATTTTAGTGTGTCAGTGGCCCACACTATATACTCATATCCCCAAAGATTTGCTTTCTCCCTTCATTTTTCTTGCTCTCACAAGCCTCTTGTTTTGATGGAAAGAGAAAAAAACTAAGTGGATTGATTGTATATTCCAGGAGCTTCTCTGGGCCTTTTTTTTTTTTTTTTTAATTGTTATTAGTTCACAGTAATTCTCAGCTCAGGCTCTTTTATTCCTATTTTGAAGCTGAGTAAACAGGGAATTTCGTGGTGGACCAGTGGTTAGGACTCTGTACTCACTTGCCAAGAACCCAGGTTCAATCTCTGGTCAGGAAACTAGAGTCCCACAAGCCATGAGGCCAAAAAATAAAATAAAATTTGAGGAAATGAAGACACAGAGACACCCAATGAGCTTGAAAGTGGCAGAGCTAGGAGAGAGCTCATTCATTAGCATTGCTGCCCAGGTCTCCTCTCCTGGGTATCTCTCAAGTGCATTTTCTTAAGGAAGACCTTAGAAAATTTCAACATGTACAAAGACCCATTGTACACATTGGAGAGCTCAGGTCCAGTAGAAGGAGGTGACTTGCTTAATGTAGATCATTTATTTTTCATAAGTGCTTTGCTTTTTCATAGATCTTCCCTTGCCCCACTCAAGAATATACTCATGATGCTTTTCATAATGAAACCAGTAGATCAGAGGACTGTGGAAAACAAATGTCTGTGAATAATCCTTAGCTAACTGGCTTCATCGGATGTGTACATTTTGAATGCAGAACCTTAATGTCAGGCAAGCTCAAGTTCAAATCCCAGCCTTGCCACTTCTTATCTCTGGGCATCAGTTTTTTTTCTAGGGCTATCACAAGAGTTGAATGAGATGAAATATGTAAAGCATTTAGCATATTGTCTGGGCATGGTAAGAGCATCATATAAAAGTGTTATTATCTTTAGTATTAAGCTTGCCAAGTGTAGACCTGTGGGAAGTGTGTCATTGAGGGTAAACACTGTGGAAAACATTTCTTGTTCACTTTCTTCCACTTCCCACCATGGAAACATGAGTGCATCTATTATACAAATCCAAATCCCCATCTAACATTCTGGCTGGGTTGGGCTTTAATAATTCTTGCATCCTTGGTATTTATAAAATGTCAATTTTCTTTTTAAAATTATACTCTGAGAAAGAGGTTGCTCTGTTCTGATAAGCCACTTTCGTCTTTCTAAGTGGCTTTAATCTTTTTTCATTCACAAGAGCTAGAACTTAAGGAGTGTTGCTATGGAGAAAATCATGATATCATTAATAATAGAAATGCTTTGAAGTCACACACTTGTCTGGGGCATTGGCTTTAAGCATTGTGAGTTACTAGAAGTACAATTTCAGAAAGGAGAGCTATGGTCTTAGATTACAATTTGCCTATTGAATAGACTATGCACAGGGATAGGAATAGTAGGGGAAGGATGCATGTGCTTTGGAGTCAGGGATTTTTTTGTTGTTTAGTCACCAAGTCCTGTCCAACCCTTTGTGACCCCATGGACTGTATCCCACCAAGCTCTTCTGTCCCTGGAATTTCCCAGGCAAGAGGGCTGGAGGGGGTTTCCATTTCCTTCGTAAGGGGATGTTCCTGTCTCAGGGATCGAGCCCACATCTCCTGCATTGGCAGGTGGATTCTTTATCACGGAGCCACCAATGAAGCCGGAGTCAGGGGGACCAGCTTGCAAACCCTGGGACCATCACTTACAACTGTGGTCTTGACAAAGCTTGGCAAGCCCTCTGCTTCTCATATTTCTCACCATAAGAGAGGCTGTTGATTCCTACATTGCAGTGTTGTTATAAACCTTAACTGTGGGTTAAATATCCAGAGTCTCTCACACTGAGCATGCTCACAAATAATAACTGTTTATTTTATTATTTGGAGCCATAGTGTAAAATGAAGTTTTGCCTCAATTACTTCATGGAATCAGACAATTTATGTAAATGGCAATTAAAAGTTCCACAAAAAATGCACTGAATTTTCAGTTTTGACCCATTTTCTAAATGCAGTGAATTTTCAAAAAGGAAATGAAAATCAGTTTCAACAATGATTTTCAGAAGCCAAAGCTTTTGCTTGGTGGAGAAGGATGAGCCCCTCCTATCTTCTGAATTTCAACATTTCTCAAAATAATTGGAATACATTAACACCTTCAAAACAATTTCTCATCACAGTGTTTCCCACTTCATTTCTAAAACATCGGTTGTTTGGAATGAAATCCTTATGTTCTTCATTCCTTCCTCTTGGCTCAATGCTAAGGCTTTAACAAAGGAGATAAATGCCCAAAATACCCGGCAAAACTAAGACTTGTGATTTTGGATTTAAAGCTTTGTTATTTTCTATATTTTAAACTAACCAGATAATGTTGATACAATCAGTGACCCCTCTTCCACTGTACAGAAGGAAAAACCAAGGTTCAGAGGGAGGTCTGAAATGTGCCTGATCCTGACAGTAAATAACAGGGCCAGGCCATTTGCCTCCTGAAATTGTAAGTGAATTCAAGGGAAGACTGTAAAGATCAGTTAAAAGGGAAAACCTTGAAAGTGAGTTGCAAACTCTTAAATGTTAGCGGGGGCTTCCCTGGTTGCCCAGTGGTTAAGGCTCTGGGTTCCTAACACAGGGGGCACAGTTCCCCTGGTTGGGGAACTAAGATCCCACATGTTACACACGTGGCCAAAAAAAAAATAATTAAAAATAATATTTTTGAAAATTTCAAGCACTCAGTTGTTTGCTCCATGACTGAATGAGAAGGTTCTGATCCCCTGTGTTAGCTGGGTAAAGGGAAAGTCAGGCACAGGAGTGGGAATCTTCATTCTTGGCTTGCAGGCTCTGGAATCAGACGTTTATAGGCGGGAGTAATGGCTCAGGCTTTTGCTCCTCATGTCACCTCGATCATTTACTTAAATGTAACGAGTCTGAACCTCTTTACAAGTGTATCAGGGACCATGACATTTCCTTCATTGGCGGAAGAAGGATTACCTGAAACAAAGGGCAGATTGCTTGATACAGGAGCTTGGTGTAAGGGTTTGCTTTTTTCTGCACCCTACCACACTGCAAATATATCTCAATGTGCTCTCAAATTTCAGCTCCAGAGGCGTGCTTAGAAATAAATCCAAACTAAAGGCAATCATCACACAAGGGGTTGGAAAAGAGATGAAATGGTTCATTATATGTGGCAGAAGTCAAAGAGGACCCATGGTTAGTCTAAGAAGTTAAAAAGGACTATGAACCTACACTAATAAGAAAACATTTCATTGGGGTTTCCTGAGAAATAAATGTTACATGGCTTGAATTGACTATTTATTAGTGGCCATGGTTGCTGGACCCTTGCTATGGGACCTGGCCTTTTAACCACCAATCTGAGTTATAAAAGAACATAATTTAGTTACAAAAATTGAGATGGATAGTGACTGTTTAGAAGGAAAATGTTCTAACACATATATTTTTCTTTCAACAACCTGTGTTTTCCTTCACTTTCCTTCAATTCTAACCTTTTTAATAATTACTTAATGAGTGTGCATTAGTCAGGATAAGCTAGGTTATGCTGCAACTTTGAAATATCAGTGATATAAGCAAGCATGTTTATTTCCTATGTACACTCATATTCCATTGACTCAGTCAAGGACCCAAGTTGATGGAGATTCTACTGTCTTGACATGTGACTTGACAATTGATTAGAGCTAAGAGAGAGAAAAACTGGAGAACTGTTGTTGTTGTTCAGGCGCTAAGTTGTGTCCGACTCTTGGCAACCCCATGACCTGTGGCATGCCAGGCTTCCCTGTGCTTCATTATCTCCCAAAATTTGCTCAAATTCATGTCCATCATGCTGGTGATACTATCTAACAGCCTCATCCTCTGCTGCCCCCTTCTCCTCCTGCCCTCTAGTCCAGCGTTTCTCATGATGTACTCTGCATAGAAGTTAAATAAGCAGGGTGACAATAGACAGCCTTGATGTACTCCTTTTCCTATTTGGAACCAGTCTGTTGTTCCATGTCCAGTTCTAACTGTTGCTTCCTGACCTGCATACAGATTTCTCAAGAGGCAGGTTAGGTCGTCTGGTATTCCCATCTCTTTCAGAATTTTCCACAGTTTATTGTGATCCACACAGTCAAAGGCTTTGGCATAGTCATGCCCCAGTTTATTTGCATAGCAACTCCTAGGCATAAGTGTTAATACAGTCTGCATTTTAGAGAAGAAAACCTGAAGCACAGGTTCTTAAGGTCGTAGAGCCAGTCCCCAGGTCATAAGGCCGATGAATCGGTGCTTGAACACGGCATTATGAGCTCTGAGCGCACCAACCTCCTGGCCTATGACGTGGTAGAAAGGGCGTGTACGTTTGGAGACCAAAGATAGAGGTTCAGATCTAGTCCTTCCATGTTGCCCCTGGACCAACCTGAACAACTTAATTAATTTCTCCCTGCTTCAGGGTACTTTTCTACAAAGTAGACCCAATTGCACTTACCTGCAGGAGTGCTATGGGGATTGTATAATAACAATGGCAAGTATCAGACAGAGTAGATTTTCAATACATACAACTTCTGCCTCTTTTGTGACTGATGCAGGCTTTTATCTGCATATGAAGATGCTCAGAACTTGCCTCAGCTGGGAGGGTCAGAGAAAGAGAGAGGTGAGCACATGAAGACTTGCCTGCCTTACTATTTCCACGCCTGCCTTACTACCGCTATACTGTTCGCTTGCTGCTGAATGAAGATAATAGCGCTTCGTTTACAGGGTTTTCATGAAGATCAAATGAGATCATTTTTGTGAGAGTGCTCTACAATAGAATATAAGGGCACGTCAGGTATTATTCATAACATTCTGTCTCATTCAACAGAATAAAGGCTGGAAGAATCCCAAAGCCTAAGTATTATTAGGAAAGAGATTTGTGTTTTCAATTGTTCCTTCTTGGAAATTGGAAAAGTGGTTTCAGCTTGAATACGTATGTTGAAGCTATTTCAATTTCCCTTTAAATTCAGAGATGCCGAAACCCTGTGATTTAGGGTCCCAGGAAATAGCACTGGAGTCACCTACCTGCTCTCAGTCTTAATCAAGTACTTAGTACTTAACTGAAACTGAGGAAATAACAGCCTCAATCATGGCTTAGTCTTTTAGCAAGATGGGCAAGTTTACCTATTGGGGAATCACTGTGGTTTGAAGACGCAAATTCATTAGAGTGGCTTCCAAAGCTCTTCAAGGTCTGAAACCTGTTTTATCTGCCTTTCTTCTCCCGCTCCCAGTCCCAGCTCTGTTACCCCTGATCCACTCACTGCCCCCATTAATAGATAATTACATCTCATACCTCTGTGCATTTATTATACTTCTTCCTCACTCTGGAATGTCTTTACCTGCCCAGCCTCCCATCGTCACATACAGACTCCCATGTTTCTTCTGAAATCTAACTCATCCTTCAGATATAACTCAAACAGTCCCTAATTATGAAGTATTCCTTCTTTATCTTTCTTTCAACCAGAGTTTATGCCTTCCTCCTCTATGTTTCCCTTATCATGCATGCATCTATGTGTCATGCAAGCATCCATGTGTCATACATGCATCCATGTGTCATGCATGCATCCACATATCCATCCCTCCCTTTCTCCATTCTTCCCTTTCTCTTTCCTCCCAGCCCTTCATTTCTTTCCTCCTTCTATTCCTCCCTCCATCCATCCATCCATCACCCAACATTCAAGGCACTGTCCAAAATTTTAAAGCTCTAAAAATGGGAAAAACAAACAAAAAACACTAGGTCCCATCTTTCAAACACCCTGTTAATTAATGTTGAATAGTTGTTCAATACTGTGATTGTAGTGAATAAATGAGGTGATGGTGACAACTGAGATAGAAAATGGTTTGTCATGGGTAAATCAAAGAAGACTTCAGATGGGAGTTGATATTTACCTATTTTGAAGAGTTAATAAGAAGAAATAACAATATGGAGCACTGAATTACAATGATTTTCATACTTCACATATTAACTTGTATATGTGGCTTCCTACCTCTGTTATTCTGGGAATCACTTGAACACAAAAATCCTAGGCTGTTATTTATTCTTTGTCCTTTGAGAAATGCCTGGCACTTTGAAATGAATGAATTGATAGATATGGCAATGGTTTAGGAAAGAGAAAATATTTTCCTTTTTTTGACTTAAAGGAGNCTACCTCTGTTATTCTGGGAATCACTTGAACACAAAAATCCTAGGCTGTTATTTATTCTTTGTCCTTTGAGAAATGCCTGGCACTTTGAAATGAATGAATTGATAGATATGGCAATGGTTTAGGAAAGAGAAAATATTTTCCTTTTTTTGACTTAAAGGAGTTCATGATGGCAAGATGGGAAAATCATAACCTGCATAGATGAGGCTAATCATAGTCTTAGAAGTGAGGGCTCTGAAGGCTAATTTTATGATACATTGTTTATGCATATTACAGTTATGCAATACTAACTTTTGATCATTAAGCACTTAATATGTTCCAGACAACAGTTGAATATTTTCTCACCTTTAATATATCAATCTACAAAGCAATCTTGGAATGTGGGCATTATTTTCTCTATTTTAAGACTGAAAAGAAAACTGGCACCCAAAGAGGTAAAGCTACTTATTCCAGGTCATGTAGTTTTCCAATTAAGACCCTCAATGGACTGGATTGTGCCCACCCACACTGGGGAGGGACATCTGCTTTCAGTTCAGTTCAGTCGCTCAATCGTGTCCGACTGTTTGTGGCCCCATGAATTGCAGCACGCCAGGCCTCCCTGTCCTTGACCAACTCCCGGAGTTCACTCAGACTCACGTCCATTGAGTCAGTGATGCCATCCAGCCATCTCATCCTCAGTCGTCCCC
>SJYT01029438.1:0-22944 GCA_006410635.1 Cephalophus harveyi | reverse complement strand
TATATATATATATATATATATATATATATATACTTTTGTACCTTTTATATATAAATATAAATGCAGTATATATATCTTCCTACTATTTTTCTGAGGAAAGGGACTGCTTATGAAGCAAGCTAGCCTGAAATTAGAGCCTGCAAAATTGAAATAGCTGAGCACTTGCTTAAGAAGAGCTTGTTCTTGTTCTAGACCTACTATTGTTGCCTTCTATAAGCCCTTGGATGAAGTGCTCCACCCCTTGGGAACCTCAGCTGTCTCATCTAGGTCATGAGAACAATAATAATCCATGTCCTACATGCCACACATGTGCACATATGTAGTATAGTTGGTTGTTGTGCAGATAAAAGGGGTATTGCGTGGAGGAGCTTAGTGTATTATAAAATGCTATGCAATTTGAGTTATTCATCTGATTACTCTTAGAATCTTTCTTTATGTGAGTTACCCCATAAAAGAATCTAAAGCAAAAGTTCCTTACGTATGTATGCATGGTTTATTTGGAAACACTATCCCTGGAAGCTGGAAGAAGTAAGGGACATGGGGGAGTGAAACAGGAAAAAGGGAATGACCAATACAAGGATGTATTTTTTTTTTCACAGTTTTCTGTGATTTATTTAAGGCCACATTTGACAGTTTTTCACAGAATATAACACAAGTGACTAATCTCTCTCATGCTTTCTGCATCTTTAACTTAAATTCCACCTCAATCTAGTTCTAATGGGTTTTTTTCCAGTAAGCTAGGAGATACCCAGTAAGATTATCCTCCCAGAAAAAAAACAGTAACACAAGAAGACCTCTTTGCTCTTCTCTTCCTTCTAGCTGTAGACAGTTTTGTGGGTACATAACTAGATGCTGTATGTGAGCTTGTTGAATGAATGAATGATTTTTTTTTTTTCTTTTGAGACACCACATTGATCAGTGGGTTGTAGGTAGTCAAGAGAAGATTCAATCCCGAAACAATCCTTTGGTATTCTCACAAGGACGTGTTTTGAGTTGGCCACCATGATGGGCCCAGGACCTTCCTGGACACGTACTGAACTGCATATCAGAGCCATCCTCCAGGAAAGTAAAAGAAGAGTGTTTTATGTATCAGTTTCTGTCTCATCATGAGGGGCACCATAGAATCACTGACCTCTGCGTTTGAGGGGTGCCTCTGTTCCCATAGGTGGCTGACATCATTAAGTCAGAGGGGTCCTTGGTGAGAAGTAGGAGAGCAGAGCATTTGGGTGGGCCCTACATGAAGCTGGTCTCAGTCTGCAGAACCAGTTGCCACACAATAGCGGGAGTAAATGGCTTGAGATGATCTGAAGCAGACAAGGAATGTCCTGCAGAGCCCTGTTGAAAGATTATCAACTTTATTATCCCTCATTGGGATAACAAAGAAATGCAAGCACAAAGTCATTACAATTTAGAGAAGGACATGGTTCTAAATTACCTTTTTCTTATCTTGCAGGCAAACAGATGGTCACGTGATCCCATTTCCCAAACCTCTGCCATTCGCCCCCAGCCCTTCCTCTCCCCTTGACCCATCTTTCAGTTACAAGATGTAGCTTAATGTAAAATCCACAGTTCAAAGATTTTTCAAGAGAGCTCAAGGTTGGCTGGATTTTTTTTCTCTTTTTTCTTGTGGAATGAAGCGAAAAAATATAATTGGAAACCTTGATGGCTGCATGAGCACAGTTTCCTGTCTTTCCAACTGTAGCAGGGAGGTAATTCAGCCATTTTGAACTGCCATTCAGATGCAGTCGGTCCTGATCCATAATCAGTCAAGCGATGTACAAATTAGCATTTGGATGGCTTTGTTAGCCACATTTGAGCAAAAAGTCTCAATGGACAGTGTTGTCCAGAGAAAAAATGTGTCAAATACTTTGGTGTCAGACGTACAAGGATTCCTTTTCTTGCTTTGACACATGCAGCTAAGTGACATTAGCCACCATCACCCACCAAACAACAAGCCTATATTTCCCCATCTGTAAAAAGGAACCTATATCACAGAGTGGACTTCCCTGTTGCTCTTACAGTAAAGAAATTGCCTGCAATGCAGGAGACTCAGGTTCAATTCCTGGATCAGGAAGACGCTCTGGAGAAGGGAATGGCAACCCACTGCAGTATTTTTGTCTGGAGAATCCCAGGGACAGAGGAGCCTCATGGGCTACAGTCTGTGGAGGTGCAAAGAGTCAGACAGGAATGAATGACTTACACTACTACTACTATATCATAGGGTCATGGTAAAGATGAGAAATTAGAGATGATATGTGTTCTCACCTAAAATGATGCCTAGGAAATAGGAGCATTCAATAAATCACATTATCATCATCACTACCACTGATACTTTGGTTAACCTTTAAACTTCTGATGCTTCTTACAGAAAATCTAAGCTGATGTTCCCAGCTCCTAAGTTGAGATCAGTGACAAGCCAGAAAGGAAAGTCAGATCTACTAAATAAATCTACTAAAACAGCTCTACACACCACCAACTCAGTGGTATGTTTACCAGGCATAGGAGCCCAGTCCATTCAAGCAACATTTATTGGGCACCTATTGTATGCCAGGCACTGTGCTAGCTACTGTAGAGATTACAGCCATGGTGAAGACTCACCATTTGACGGACAGACACTTACTCTCTACTATTGTTCAATTTTTTTTCTTTAAATTTACCCTCTTTTAATTATCTATTTCTGCTACCTTCTAATAAATGATAATTGTGAAATTCTAAATTTGGTGTGATAGTTTCACATTTTTCTAACACCGTTTCTGCTAAGTCACTTCAGTCGTGTCCGACTCTGTGTGACCCCATAGACGGTAGCCCACCAGGCTCCCCCGTCCCTGGGATTCTCCAGGCAAGAACACTGGAGTGGGTTGCCATTTCCTTCTCCAATGCATGAAAGTGAGAAGTGAAAGTGAAGTCGCTCAGTCGTGTCCGACTCAGCGACCCCATGGACTGCAGCCCACCAGGCTCCTCCGTCCATGGGATTTTCCAGGCAAGAGTACTGGAGTGGGGTGCCATTGCCTTCTCTAACACCGTTAATATCCTGTAAATAAACAATATTCAGCTTGTGCTATGAGGTTAAAAAAAAAAGTCATACAAACCACATATTTGGAAACATTAACTTAGTACAATGCCAAGGACACAAACATGTCAAACAGAAAAATAGGTGAATAAATGAATGAGTATATACTGATCCACCAGCCCTGAGCCTGACCCCAATAAGAACCTAGCCGGGAGACTGAGGGTCTCAGACTGACTTTTGAAATTCCTTCCTGAGCTAATAAAATTATTGGCCATTAAATGAACTCATTAATCAACCAATCCTATACTTAAAGCTAGAAACTGGAAGAAAGGAGGGAACAGGCTTCTGATAGTCCTGACTTGGCCACACAAAGTGTGTTTTTAAAAAAAGACATTTCAGGAATTCCCTGACCATCCAGAGGTTAGGGCTCCCTGCTTCCACTGCAGGTAGAACAGGTTTGATCCCTTTTTGAAGAACAAAGCTCCCACATGCTGTGTGATGTGACCAAAAATAAAATAAAATAATAAAAGATAGACATTTGTAATCGTCAGGCAGCAGTTAAGAGCTCCTTCCTTGGTTGCATCTGGAGTCGTGTGAAGATCCTTCCTCTCATGGTCCATTAGCTTCCAGGAAACAAGTGAAGGGTCTGGCAACTGTCCTTTACTGGATCTTTGCATCCCTCAAAGGAAGTAAAGTGCTTTGGAATTGGAATCCATCTTTTCTTTGGTCATTTTCATCAACACCCTTTAACTCTCCCCCATCCAACTGCTGCCTGAGCTCTGGGTGAGCATTCACACAGGAGGAGGGGGCATCAGTAAGGAACAAAGAGGGCATTCAGATTTATTTCTTCCTGCACAGCACCCTCCATTTCTGCATCAAACAAGTCTTAGCATTAAGTTTAAATGGCTTTTTTTTTTGTTTTGCTCACAATGTATACTTATTAGTTAGAATCAGACCTAAAAGCTATATACTCTGGTACAATAGAAATATCATGACTGTTAGAATCAGAAAAGTCCCAAATTTTAATCCACATTTTGCTATATACTCCCTGTGGGATCTCAGGTAAACAAGGAACCAGTGGACTTCAATTTTAGTTCCATGAAAGGAATCTAGCAGGAGATGACCACCCAACCTGTCTCACTGTGAAAATCCAACCATGGGGACTTGCCCTCGCTTAATTTTGTTTCATTAATAGTGGTGCAACCTACTCCTGAGAAAAGAACCATCCGCTCTGCCCCTAACTGCTCCCTATCTATTCTTTCCAGAAGGAAATAAATATTTTTCTTCCAGAGGAGAAGGTTTGTTTTGCCTTGGTTTTGTTTTTAAGATTGAGGGTTTTCCCCCCAGATGCTAGTGGTTTGGGAGGTTGACAATCATGCATGAAATTGCAAGATAGAGGAAGTGTGTATGTTTTTCCTGTTGGGTCATGGTGAGGACTTGGAGGGGGAGAGAGATGGAACACACTGAGTCTGGAGTGGTTTGCTGCGGCTTGTTTTGACACTGGAGAGCTTTCCAGAAAGCCTTTCTTCCGTGTTCACCGTCTGTCTCAATACACGCCCATGGGATGTGGTCTGAGAGCCCAGTAGCACGTTGGACTGAAGTTTTGCCAGGCGACTGGCCCACTGGTACTCAACAGAGAACTCATAGTAGGCGCCTGTGTCCTGCCATGAAAGCCAGTCTCTAAGAAAGGGGGAAATGTTCCACCTGTAGCAGCCTTGCCTGGCGGCATCCCAGCGCAAATGATGGGTGACCGTTTCCACAAGGATTCACTCTGTCCACATAACCTGTGCAGGCAGGTGGCTCCCTACAAAGTTCTAATGCGGCTGACTCTATTAGAAGGAAACTTGCCTGAGTGTGAGATGGTTAATAAATGCTACAATTAAATGAGAATTATGTCCCTTCACCTTTTGGGGGTTTTAGGGGATTTGTTTTGTTTTGTTTTCTGGTTTTTACGGCCATACTGTGTGGCCTGCAGGATCCTGTTCCCCAACCAGGGATTGAACCCCGGCCCCCAGCAGTGGAAGCACAGAGTCCCAACCACTAGGAGCGCCAGGCGATTCCTATCACCTTTAAGGTACCTTTTTAGGGACTTCTCTAATGGCCCAGTGGTTAAGACTCTGTGATTCCAGTGTCTTCCACTGCAGGGGGCTTGGGTTCAATCCCTGGTTAAGAAACTAAATACCATGTTCTGTGCTGTCCAGACCAAAAAAAAAAAAGGTAGGGGGGTTCTAAGATTTGAATAAGCTAACGAAAAAAGAGAAACAAATCTGTTTGATTATTTACTTCTTCTTTCTTTATCTATACATTACCTCCTCTGAGTTTTGCCATGGCCAAGGAAATGACTAAATTCAACAGCTTTACACCCCCGCCCCTGCCAATATTGTGATGTCATCTCTAATTACACCAATACCTTTTTCTTTTTGAGTTGAAGAAAAGGCAACCCTGCTGATCCCAGAAGCAAAACTCAGGATAGCCTGTTTACAAACTTGAAAATATAGAATGTCCGAAGAAATGTTATTCCATTTTTGGATTCCTTTTATTAGGACATATCAGCATTAACACATTAGAAACCATGTTGATGTTTGTACTGAGAACATCCTTAAGAAGGAAAAAGGGGACTATGCATCAATACTCACTGAAAACTTCTGACCCTACCCTTGACTCTCTCCTTTGTGAAGGGGACAAGGGAAGTGTAGGCGTTTGGGAGGTGGCTCAAAGGAGGAAAATGGCACATTATATTCTGGACATTTCTGGATTTAATATTTGCAGGTAATACAGAAGGTTCAGAATATAGAATAACTCTTAAGGCCATTAAGCCAGAATTTGAACTTGGGTCACAAAACTGGTGTTCTGGACCAAATAATTTAATGGGTGAGCCTAAGGGATCATCTGACCTCAGCCTCCCAAGGCCACTACTTGTCCTCTGGATTCAGTAACTTTCACGGAGTTATAAAAGAAAAATACTGCTTAGTATCAAGAAAGCCAACTACGGGTGTGGACATTGAAAATGAAGAGATCTAAGAAAGCAATGACTTCATCAGAAAACGGAACTTGTAGATAAGTTAAAGAATAGGGAAAACTGGGATCAACTGCAAACCAGAAACTCAGGCATGCTAGAAATGTGATTTCAAATTTACTTTCTATGTCAATCTCCAATTCCAGTTAGGGAAGGACAGGGAAGCCTGGCGTGCTGCAGTCCACGGGGTTGCAAAGAGTCAGACACGACTTAGTGACTGAATACCTGCTGGGCAATGAAGTCCGCTTCAGATTTCCTATCTATAAAATGAAGAGTCCGGACCGCTGCTCCATGTGACTCTGAAACACCACTGAGTCCTAAGATGCTGTGATTAATAAGACAACTGACAGACAAATGCCATTGAGAGAGGAAAATGGGATAGCTGGGAAAGATAGATGGGAAAGAGGATAAGAATGGAGTATGGGAATAAGAGAAGGCAGGATTCAAGTTCAGTTCAGTTGCTCAGTCAGGTCCAATTCTGTGACCCCATGGATTGCAGCACACCAGGCTTCCCTGTCCATCACCAACTCCTGGAGTTTACTCAAATTCATGTCCATTAAGTCGGTGATGCCACCATTCAACCATCTCATCCTCTATTGTCCCCTTCTCCTCCTGCCTTCATTCTTTCCCGGCATCAGGGTCTTTTCCAGTGAGTCAGTTCTTCCCATCAGGGACCAAAGTATTGGAGTTTCAGCTTCAGCATCAGTCCTTCCAATGAATATTCGGGACTGATTTCCTTTAGGATGGACTGGTTGGATCTCCTTGTAGTTCAAGGGACTCTCAAGAGTGTTCTCCAACACCACAGTTCAAAAACATCAATTTCTTGGTGCTCAGCTTTCTTTATAGTCCAACTCTCACATCCATACATGACTACTGGAAAAAAACCATAGCTTTGACTAGACAGAGTTTTGTAGGCAGAGTAATGTCTCTGCTTTTTAATATGCTGTCTAGGTTGGTCATAACTTTTCTTCCAAGGAGCAAGCATCTTTTAATTTCATGGGGGCAGTCACCATCTGCAGTGATTTTGGAGCCCCAAAAAATAAAGTTTGTCACTGTTTCCATCATTTCCCCATCTATTTGCCACAAAGTGATGGGACCAGATGCCATGATCTTAGTTTTCTAAAAGCTTTGTTAAAAAGCAGGCCAGAGGGCCTTCATATTCAAGCTTTGTCTATTTCCCAATTAAGTCCCAGGCCGCTTCACCTCTCCCCTCCCCATCCCCGTGTCTCCAGCTGCAAAGACAGGTGTGCAACCATGAAACCCAGATGGATAGGTTTACACGTGCCACCTATCCTGATGGCAGCTCCAACTCCCCCGCCCCTGCCTTTTCACCACACCCTGGCCACTCTCCATCCTCTGTGGCCTGTATATCATCTTTATAGGCTCAGGTACTAAAAACCAGGAAGTTATTAAAGCCCAGGTCTGGCAATTTCACTGAACTTGACAGATCATTAAGAAGATTCATTCTAAATACATTCAGACCATCTCTGGCGCTTTCCCCAGGCCTGAAAGATAGACTCTCATCACACAGGGCAGAAGAAGGCTAGCTCTGTCATATCAGCCGCACCTTGCCTCTGACAGCCACAGACTCCTTTGGCACACAATTCCCAGAGCAAGAACTGGAATTGTAGATCCTGGTGGCCAGTTTTCTCATCATGGAGCAGCTCTTTCTGTAACAGATGGCTTTGAGCTACCTGTATTTGCATATGGTTTGCTTACATAGGAGACATAATTGACATTTGTTTCTTGGCAGTTCTTTGTCACTTCTCAAACTGATGTTTTTGGTGCTATTTTTCTTCTGTGATTATGTGGCTTGATTTTATTTCTTGGTCTACATATACATGAATTCAAAGTGTTAGTCATTCAGTCATGTCTGACTTTCTGTGCCATGGACTGTAGCTGCCAGGCGCCTCTGTCCATGAAATTCTCCAGGGAAGAATACTAGAGCAGATAGCTATTCCCTTCTCCAGGGGATCTTCCCAACCCAGGATCGAATCCACATTTCCTGCATAACAGGCAGAATCTTTATCATGTGAGCCACCAGGAAAGCCCCTACATATACACATCAGTTCAGCTCAGTTCAGTTGCTCAGTTGTGTCCGACTCTTTGTGACCCCGTGAATCGCAGCACGCCAGGCCTCCCTGTCCATCACCAACTCCCGGAGTTCACTCAGACTCATGTGCATCAAGTCGGTGATGCCATATAACCATCTCATCCTCTGTCATCCCCTTCTCCTCCTGACCGCAATGCCTCCCAGAATCAGGATCTTTTCCAATGACTCAACTCCTCACATGGGGTGGCCGAAGTATTGGAGTTTCAGCTTCAGCATCAGTCCTTCCAGTGAACACCCAGGACTGATTTCCTTTAGGATGCACTGGTTGGATCTCCTTGCAGTCCAAGGGACTCTCAAGAGTCTTCTCCAATACCACAGTTCAAAAGCATCAATTCTTCAGCACTCAGCTTTCTTCACAGTCCAACTGTCACATCCATACATGACCACTGGAAAAACCATAGCCTTGACTAGACAGAACTTTGTTGACAAAGTAATGTCTCTGCTTCTTAATATGCTGTCTAGGTTGGTCATAACTTTCCTTCCAAGGAGTATGCATCTTTGAATTTCATGGCTGCAATCACCATCTCGAGTGATTTTGGAGCCCCAAAAAATAAAGTCTGACACTGTTTCCATTCTTTCCCCATCTACTTTCCATGAAGTGATGGGACCAGATGCCATGATCTTCATTTTCTGAATGTTGAGCTTTGAGCCAACTTTTTCACTCTCCTCTTTCACTTTCCTCAAGAGGCTTTTGAGTTCCTCTTCACTTTCTGCCATAAGGGTGGTGTCATCTGTATATCTGAGGTTATTGATATTTCTCCCAGCAATCTTGATTCCAGCTTGTGTTTCTTCCAGCCCAGCATTTCTCATGGTGTTCTCTGCATACAAGTTAAATAAGCAGGGTGACAATATACATCCTTGACGTACTACTTCTCCTATTTGGAGCCAGTCTGTTCCATGTTCAGTTCTAACTGTTGCTTCCTGACCTGCATATAGACTTCTCAAGAGGCAGGTCAGGTGGTCTGGTATTCCCATCTCTCTCAGAATTTTCCAGTTTATTGTGATCCACACAGTCAAAGGCTTTGGCATAGTCAATAAAGCAGAAATAGATGTTTTTATGGAACTCTTGCTTTTTCCATGATCCAGCAGATGTTGGCAATTTGATCTCTGGTTCCTCTGCTTTTTCTAAAACCAGCTTGAACATCTGGAAGTTCACGGTTCACATATTTCTGAAGCCTGGCTTGGAGAATTTTGAGTATTACTTTACTAGTGTGTGAGATGAGTGCAATTGGATGGTAGTTGGAGCATTCTTTGGCATTGCCTTTCTTTGGGATTGGAATGAAAAGTGACCTTTTCCAGTCCTGTGGCCACTGCTGAGTTTTCCATATGTACATAAATGACCACAAACCATTTTATATCAAATGTAAAGAGCAGAAGTCAAGAAGATAAGCAAAGCCAATAGATTTTAGAAACCACCTATTTCAGCAGTGTTCTATCTGGTATGTATAGGGCACTCAATATATTTTTTAATTAATGAAGGAACAAATGAATGAAAATCCTTACTCCAAATGAGCTCTTAATTAGATGTATGTATCGAGCAGCTGCTACTACATTATAAACAACCACAAACATATCAGTGTCACAAATAAGTTTATTATTAACAAGTGTCTGGCTATGCCTTATGTGTCTCACTCTGGGGATCAGTCTAGAAGAACTGCAGCTTCCTCAGGCATATTCTTCATGTAGCTGAATCTGAAAGGTCTCAGGAAGGGTGAGTAGAAAGAGCAATGCCTCTCTAAGGTCAGTTTCAGAAAAGGTTAACTTGTCACATCTATTCACATTTCATTGGCCAAAGCATATCATAAAGCCAAGTCCAACATCAATGAATATCTGCCCCCCAACCAAAAAATCTAATCTATCAAATATAGAATAGGAGCTACAGCTGCCCTGGTTGATGGTGAGGACCAACCAGCCCAGAATCTTCTCTAGATATCTAGTTTCTCTCTCCTGCCTCTTACAATGGTTCCTAAGATGCTTCATCAGAAACCAGGACCCAAGAGGACACAATTTAAAAAGAAAAGCAGTGCTTATATTTGCTCTGGATATGATACCAAAGCACTTCCCAGGTGGCGCTAGTGGTAAAGAACCCTCCTGCCAATGCAGGAGACATAAGTGATGCAGGTTCAATCCCTGGGTCGGGAAGATCCCCTGGAGGAGGGCATGGCAACCCACTCCAGTATTCTTGTCTGGAGAATTCCAGTGACAGAGGAGCCTGGCCGTCTACTGTATATAGGGTCACACAGAGTCAGACATGATTTCAGTGACTTAGCGCAGCACAACAGCATGGTACCAAAGTAACAGGTTCAGGAGTGGGGAGGGAATTCTAGGCTGAGAGAACAGGATAAACAAAAGACAGCTGTTGCTGGGTTTATACATAGGAATGTGAAGTCGCTCAGTCATGTCCAACTCTTTGCGACCCCATGGACTGTAGCCTACCAGGCTCCTCTGTCCATGAGATTTTCCAGGCAATAGTACTGGATTGGATTGCCATTTCCTTCTCCAAAGGATCTTCCCAACCCAGGGATCAAACCCGGGTCTCCCGCATTGTAGACAGATGCTTTACCATCTGAGTCACCAGGGAAGTCAAAACCGTGTTGCCTGAGGCCCTGCTGGGATTTGAACCCAGGATCTCCTGTTTACTAGACAGGCATTTTTACCAACTAAGTGAAATGAAAGTGAAAGTCACTCAGTTGTGCCCAACTCTTTGTGACCCCATGGACTATACAGTCCATGGAATTCTCCAGGCCAGAATACTGGAGTGGGTAGTGTTTCCCTTTCTCCAGGGGCTATTCCCAACCCAGGGATCAAACCCTGGTCTCCCACATTTCAGGTAGATGGTTTACCAGCTGAGTCATATATATATATATATAATCCCTATCACCAAGTACCATCCTTAGTACATTATAGGTACTCCTTAATCAATGTTTGACAAAAACAAAAATCATAGCGAAAACAGACTCCCTCGCTGAACAAAACAGGGTGTAAAATTTTCAGCTAAATTTACAATTTAAATTTAGTATCAAACACCCTTGATGATTCATCCAAAAGGCTGTCAATGGAGTTGGTGTAATTAGGACTCTCAAGATGCAGACAATATTGTGTAAGAACTTCACACCTGGTTTGTGGGGAAGAACAGAGCTAGTTTCCATGACCCTAAAATACACCGAGAAATTACTAAACAGAAGTTGAGGCACAAGTGAAACAAGTAAACACACCCATTATGCAAATAATCCTTATGGAGCAAACGGAGCCAGATCCACAACCTTTGTCCAACTATTTGGCCATTCCAGATCTTGCCTTTTGACCTCAAGATCCCTGGGCTGGATGACCCACTTTCTAAACTATTGATATTTAGCCACTGCTTGGGAAAGTGTTCATGCAATCCATCCAAATGGCCATAAACTTCATGACCAGCCCACTCATCCTAGGTATAATAACCAGCAGCAATGAGGCTGGCTATATTTATTACATAGAGATGATTTCCAGGTAAGAGAATTCATTGCTGGAGAATTTCCCTCCCAGTTGCCCCAGTGCAGCTTTTAAAATCTGGACTATTTCCCCTCATCCTAATGGGGCCACTTAGAGTTTATCATCCACTGATAGGAAAAGTTATCTGCACAGCTGTGAATCCACATTAGTTATGCTCTAAGCAGGACAACACTGTAAATTATTTGCAATATGCTGGAACTCAACATGGACTGAGTTTATAAATATGATATTAAACTCTTAAGAGGGAGTTGCAAACCTTTTATACAGCCATTAATTTTTAAAATGGTTTAAAGTCCAAATTAGCAGCTGGAGGTGAGTGCCATCTTCCAAAAACAGATGGCATTGGCTTTTCTAAGAACAACAAGATCCCGAGATCAAATAGGAAGATTAGGACTTGGATGCCTTTTGGAAATCTACTTCAAAGCCCAGAATAATGAGTGGGATTCAAAGTGTAATTCCTAGAGGCTTCCCTGACCGCCCCAGTACATGGTCTGAGATTCACACTGAGCTCCTATCACCTTGCTGCATGCTGTATGTACCCAGTTGCTAAGTTGTGTTCGACCCTTGCGACCCCATGGACTGTAGCCCACCAGGCTCCCCTGACCATGGAATTTTCCAGGCAAGAATACTGGAGTGGGGTGCCATTTCCTCCTTCAGGGGATCTTCCCAATTCTCCCGCATCTCGTGCACTGGCAGCAGCTTCTTTCCTACGGCGCCACCTGGGAGGCCTTTGCTGCATGCTGTACTCGTTTGAAAACTAGTCACACACAGTTTTGCATTATATACAAAATTTCGGTTCTCTTATTTACATCCTATAGTTTTACCTGACTAAACACTGAAACACTAAATGACTAAAATACTTCTGCTTTGTATAACACCTTCTTGGAGATCCAACCAGTCCATTCTGAAGGAGATCAGCCCTGGGATTTCTTTGGAAGGAATGATGCTAAAGCTGAAACTCCAGTACTTTGGCCACCTCATGCGAAGAGTTGACTCATTGGAAAAGACTCTGATGCTGGGAGAGACTGGGGGCAGGAGGAGAAGGGGATGACAGAGGATGAGATGGCTGAAGGGCATCACCGACTCGATGGACGTGAGTCTGAGTGACCTCCAGGAGTTGGTGATGGACAGGGAGGCCTGGCGTGCTGTGATTCACGGAGTCACAGAGAGTCAGACACAACTGAGTGACTGAACAGAACTGAACTGAAGCTCTTTAAAGGCAAGGATTTTAGCTCAATAAATTATTTACTCCACACTTGTTAAATATCTACTATATATTGTTGTTGTTGCTATAGTTTTAATCATTAAGTCATGTCTGACTCTTTTGTGACCCCATGGACTAGCCCACCAGGCTCCCCTGTCCATGGGATATCCCAGGCTAGAATACTGGAGTGGCTTGCTATTGCCTTCTCCAGGGCATCTTCCAAATCCAGGGATCAAACTTACATCTTTTCTGTCTCCTGCATTGCCAGGCAGGTTCTTTACCACTAGCCCAAGTTGGGAAGCCACGTTTGGTCTATATCACAACCTATTTTGGTAACTGAGGACTGTCTATCTCATTACTTCTATCAAAACTTCCAGTTTAATGCTTCTGTATTGGTAGCACATCTTCCTTTTTAACCAATTCCAGAGACTACAGAAAGATAGAGAGAAAATAGCTAAAGGTGGATCAGTTATCTAATTGCTGAGATAACAAACGACCCAAACCCAGCAGCTTAAGACAAAAAGCCTTCATTATGGTTCGTGGTTCTGTGGGTCAGCAAGTAGCTCTTTTGGTCTCGGTTAGACACACTGATACACCCATGGGCAGCTCTGTGCAGCTTGGCATGGCTTTCTCACAGATGTGGGAGTTGACCAACTATCAGGACTTGTTCAGGATGGCCTTAGTGATGGAGACAAAGGTCCAGGAGAGCACACAAGCTTTCAGGCTTGGACTGGCACACTGACACTTCTACTATATTCTAGTGACTAAAGCAGAGCACAATACCAGCTTAAGTTCAAGGGATTAGAAAAAAAGATTCCATCCTAATATAGGGAGATGTGAATAACTGGGGCCACTGTACAGTCACTCTGCACACTGGGTGTGGTGGAGAATCTTACTGTCCATCAAAATTCACTCTCCCTTCTTCCACAACAAGAGAACTTCAGCCAGTCATGTAAATTATAATTCACAGTGTCCTTAGCAGTTAGGTGTGACCACAGATGGCTATGTTCTCCTTATGAGCTAAATTTTCACCAGTAGACTCTGAGTAGAAGTGATGTGTACCACTTAAAGATACCTGGACATGACTTCTGGGAGGTTCTACCCACTTCCTCACCAACTAGCATCTCCACGCAGCAATAACCCAGTGTCGTTTATGCTGCTGCTGACAAAGTGCCAGGGGATAGAGGACTAATGTCTTGTGAGGAACTTGGGATCCAAATGACCAAGATAAGACCTGACCTGGCTTGCTCACATCAGGAATGTTATATAAAAGAGAAATTGACTTTTTGGCTCTTTAAACTGCTCTGTGTTGGGGCCTCTTTGTTACAGCAGCTTACCATCTCCTAATCAACACATTTGTTTGACGAGAAGTAGAATCTCCAGTCATTTAGAAAACTGGGCTTCAGATACTTTACTCTGATGTTTTATAGAAAGAACTTAAAGTCAATCCTAAGACACCCACAGCCCAAGGCTTAAGAGAGAGAAAAAAAAAGAGCAATGATCTGAGTATGCCTTAGAATATCTGGGTTAGGAAGGCAGCAGTTGTGGGAGGTGGGGGTGCGGTTGGTGGCTATCATTCTTTGTCAAGTCTTGGTAAACATATGTATTCATCTAGAAGCTGGTACTCCTCTTATCTGATGATGCTACATCATGAATCTTTAACCTTTGCCTGAAGTACTTTTGATTATGATTGCTAGGGCTGCAAAGTGCCGGAACATTGAAATTCTGACATCACAAGTCACTGATGGAGAGTCTGTCACTCACTATACTTTCCTCCCAGCTGGAATCTCTGAAAATGCTGAGGGATGGTAGAAACTGACTTGAAGAGTGATCAAAGAGATCTTCCAAATTAAGAGGGACATCATTACTGAAGTTTAAAGGAGCTTGGTGACTAATAAAGGAGAATCAGATTGCTCCTCTATTTTTAAAATCGTCAAAGAATTCCTAATTTTAAACCTTAAACAAGGGCTACAAGGCCCTGAAGGATCTAGCCCTTTCCTATTGCACAGCCTCACTTCACCTCTCTTGCTTCCTCCTTCCTTTGATCCTCCCTGAGTGGCATCCTCAACATCTCTTTATTGCACTCAATTTTCTTTTGGCCTTCTCTCTACCTAGATGACTTTCTCTAGATTCTCTGGCCAAGTTCTGTTCCTATTTCAGATCAAAGCTCTCAGTTCCTCAGGGAAATCTTTCTTGCACCCTCAGATTGGGATAGAGACCTATTTTACGTTCTCATAGAACCCTTTGCTGCTGCTAAGTCACTTCAGTCGTGTCCGACTCTGTGCGACCCCATGGATGGCAGCCCACCAGGCTCCCCCGTCCCTGGGATTCTCCAGGCAAGAACACTGGAGTGGGTTGCCATTTCCTTCTCCAATGCAGGAAAGTGAAAAGTGAAAGGGAAGTCGCTCAGTCGTGTCCGACCCTCAGCGACCCCATGGACTGCAGCCTTCCAGGCTACTCCGTCCATGGGATTTTCCAGGCAAGAGTACTGGAGTGGGGTGCCATTGCCTTCTCCGCATAGAACCCTTTACAGCACTACAATTATGATAAGTAACAAATAGTTCTTTACTGTTGAATACTAGACTGGATTTCCCAGGTGGCTCACCGGTAAAGAATCTACCTGAAATGCAGGAGATGCAGGAGACCTGGGTTCAATCCCTGGGTAGGGACAACCCCCTGGAAGAGGACATGACAACCCACTCTAGTATTCCTGTCTGGAGAATCCCATGGACAGAGAAGCCTGGTGGGCTACAGTCCATGGGGTTGCAAAGAGTTGGATGCAACTGAAGCAACTGAGCAAGCACACACTAGACTAATAGTCCCTTGAGGATAGAAACATCTGCTTTCTCAACTGCTATGTCTCAGCACCTAACAGAATAGACCCTAAATAAATACATATTTTTAAAATAATTGTTTCTTCTTCATTTTTTCAGCTGCACCATGTAACTAGTGGGATCTTAGTTCCCCGACCAGGAATCAAACCTGGGCCATCAGCAGTGAAAGCACAGGGTCCTAACCACTGGACCACCAGAGAATTTCCTAGACCTTCAATCAATATTGAATGAAGGAATACATGGGCTTCCCAGTTGGTGCTAGTGGTAAAGAACCCACCTACCAGTTCAGGAGACATAAAAGACACAGGTTTGATCCCTGCATCAGGAAGATCCCCTGGAGGAGGAAATGGCAACCCACTGCAGTATTCTTGCCTGGAGAATCCCATGGACAGAGCAGCCTGGCAGGTCACAAAGGACCCCATGGGGTCACAAAGAGTCTGACACGACTGAAGCAACTTAGCTTGCTTGCTTGCTTGAAGGAATACATAAGTAGATGAATGGAGGAACAGTGTCAGAGACAGAAAGAAAGGGGAGAGACAGACAGACAGATATAGCACAAGGATAGGCAGAGAGCATCAGCTTGCATCCTGATAGAGATTTGCATGTCAATGAGATCCTGGGGGCACAACCCTCCCCTCCCTCCTGATTCCCAGAAGAGACAACCAACACCTCCTCTCCATGTCCAACTGGTAATTTCAGCTGTCAGGCAACTCACTCATTCTCCTTGGAGAGACACAGCCCTGAGGAACTGGAATACATTCCCTGCGCATTCCGTTGTAAGAGCAGACACGGTGAATTAAATCAACAGCCTGGGCTTAGGGACAAATTGCATTTGGAAATTGTATTTATGTATCAAAAAACTAATTACTGCCAAGTTCCACCTCAGTAGTACTTGATGATTTCATTATTAGATCTAATTGCACTTCTATTCAGGATAAGAGTTTACTGTCTTTTAATTGATAATGGAAATTGAAGATACAAAAATGTGAATGGCTGTAAGGCCTCTGTCCTTTGCTGATTTCTGGCTCATGGAAAACAAAGTAGACTTCACCACTTTTGGACCAAAATGTAAAGATTTCTGTTATGTTCCCCCACACACACCCGTTTTGTGGCTTTTTGGGCTCTGCTGCTGCTGCTGCTAAGTCGCTTCAGTCGTGTCCAACTCTGTGTGACCCCATAGAAGGCAGTCCACCAGGCTCCCCTGTCCCTGGGATTCTCTAGGCAAGAACACTGGAGTGGGTTGCCATTTCCTTCTCCAGTGCATGAAAGTGAAAAGTGAAAGTGAAGTCACTCAGTCGTGTCCAACTCTTAGCGACCCCATGGACTGCAGCTCACCAGGCTCCTCTGTCCATGGGATTTTCCAGGCAAGAGTACTGGAGTGGGGCACCATTGCCTTCTCCAGAGACGAGACGATCTAACATTTTGCACCCACTTTTAGGAGTATGCCAAACACCACGAGCTTTCACATCTGAAGTGTTCACTTTCACAAAACCACAAACGTCTCGTTCCTACTCCCATCCTCCATTCTTGCTCTGACATAGGACGCCGAGCAGTGGGAAATGCATGTCTTCATGAGCCTTCGGAGAGTGGGCTGCTGCCTTTGTCCCCAGACTCAGGGGCAGCTCCGTTTCCAGCTGGAATGGAAGGCGCTTCCAGCTCGGGTCATGGAGTCACCAGCAGGAGAAGTGAGGCAGGATGTCACATCCACTCACCAAACTTTGGAGCATCAGGACCTCCCGTCCCTATGGGTCCTGCCACATTTTAATGAAGTAAAGCACTCTATTCATTCTGTTAACATTGTTTCTGATTTGTGGTTTTGTTGCATGGTGAAAGGGGCAGCCAGGTAGTATCTGTTTTTATCTATTTGGCTGGGCCAGCTCTTAGCTGTGGCATGTGGGATTTAGTTCCCTGACCAGGAATAGAGCCCGGGTCCCCTGCATTGTGAGCTCAAGTCTTACCCACTGGATCACCAGGGAAGTTCCCAAAGATTGATTGATCGATTTTTTGCTGGGCTGGGTCTTCATTGCTTTTGGGCTCTAGGCTTGAACTTCAGTGTTAACAGTCACGGCGCAGGGGCTTAGTTGCTCCAAGGCACGTGGGATCTTCCCAGATCAGGGATCAAATACATGTCCTCTGCATTGGCAGGCGGATTCTTTACCACCAGACCACCAGGCAGACTTCACTGGTGACTCAGACAGTAAAGAAGCTGCCTGCAATGCAAGAGACCTGGGTTCAATCCCAGGGTCAGGAAGATCCCTTGGAGAAGGAAATGGCAACACACTCCAGTATCCTTGCCTGCAGAATTCCGTAGACAGAGGAGCCTGATGGGCTACAATCCATGGGGTTGAAAAGAGACAGATGTGTCTGAGCAACTAACACTAACAGACCACAGGGAAGCCCAAGAGCAGCCAGTTAGTAGCTGAAGCACAAGAGTTTGAACTTCCAAAATCTAACAGGAAGATCCCAATCCCAACCTACACCCAGAAAGAAGGAACCTCTCTGCTTTAATAATGAGTTTTAATTAAGACAAAAAGGAAAGAAAAAGATCAGGGCAACATCACATAGGGCTCTGAAGGTAGAAAATAAAAGCAGCTTTGGAAAAACCCTGTGGCCTTTCTGCCACCTCCATGAAGGAGCAACTGCTGGCTGACTGGATGGATGGATGGACGGACAGACGGATGGACGGATGGATGGATGGATGGATGGATCGACGGATGGACGGATGGATTGATGGACTGATGGATGGATGGATGGTTGGTGTCTGTGTTTCCTTGTTATGACCAAGGCCCCTGTTTCCTGGCTTCCCACACTTTTACCTCTTTTGTTTGTTTGGTTGGTTGTTTTTATTGGAGGAAAATTGCTTTGCAAGGTTGTATTGATTTCTGCCATACAACAACCCTTTACCTCTTTCGAGTGCTTCTGTTGGCTTGTGGCTCTTTAGCCCAAGTCTGTGCAGTCAGTCAGTTGGAGGGTGAGAGCAGAGATCCAAAGCCAATGGGCAGCTAGAGGACAGGACACATCCTCTGTAGAAGATGACTTTGGCGGGGCTCCCACTGTTTAATCACCTTCTTAATAGGCTGCACTTCCTGGTTCCACGGCACCCTGCTCTTGTCAGAACAACTGGGGTCTCTCTGAGGATCCCCTTTGTCTCAGCCTTTGTTGTTTTTGGTTTCTTTTCCTTCCGTTTGTTCTCATCCTCTCTGCGTCTCTTCCTTCCTCCCTTTCTCTCTCTCCCCACTCCTGTCCCTCTCTCTCTCTCACGGTCTGTGTCTCTCATCCCTCTCTTCTCTCTGTCTTCTTTGTGTCTCTGTCTCTCTACATGTCTCTCATTTCTTCTGTGTCCACTTCTCTCTCTCATCAGAAAAGCAAAATCCAGTATATCCAGAGGAAAGCATGGTCCAAAAGGATACATGCACCCCAGTGTTTGTGGTGTGTGTATATATAATGGAATATTACTCAGCCATTAAAAAGAATGAAGTAATGCCATTTGCAGTGACGTGGGTGGAACTAGAGATCGTCATCCTGAGTGAAGTAAGTCAGAGAGAGAGAAATGCCGTATGACATCCCTTATATGCAGAATCTAAAAAGAAATGCCACAAACGAGCTTGTTTACAAAATAGAAACGTGATCACAGACTTGGAGAATGAACTTATGATTATGAAGGGGGAAGGATGGGGGAAAGGAATAGTAAGGGAG
Source organism: Cephalophus harveyi (assembly GCA_006410635.1). Lineage (NCBI taxonomy): Eukaryota > Metazoa > Chordata > Mammalia > Artiodactyla > Bovidae > Cephalophus > Cephalophus harveyi. Next base: position 3,582 of record SJYT01029438.1, on the reverse strand, counting down.
CTTGGGATGGACATGTACATGCTGCTGTATTTAAAAAGGATAACCAACAACGTCCAACCTGTGTAGATCACAGGGAACTCTGCTCAGTGCTATGTGGCAGCCTGGATGAGAGGGGGGTTTAGAGGAGAATGCATACATGCATGGCTGAGTCCCTTTGCTGTCCACCTGAAACTATCAAAACATTGTTAATCAGCAATACTCCAATATAAAATATAGAGTTGTTTTTTTAAAAAACGAAAAGTCCAGACCTTGTCACCTGTTGGGGTTGAGTTGCCTTTCCATTGCCCACCCCCCCGCCAACACCTCCACAAGGTCATGATTTCTGGCCCCCTCTCCCCTTCTCCTTAGAAATCCAGAACCAGCTCCTCTCTTCCCTGGGTCCACAGCAAACTGCTCCCCAACTTTGTTCCTCTTGTTAAGCCCCACAGCTTTCCAGTGCTTGCCCCCTGCAGCCTGGATCATCCCCTCCTGGCAACCCTTCTCTAGGGCCTTCTCCTTCCCCCTGCCTTCCTACTCCACAGTTGCTCCAATATTTCCTTCACCTGTCTTGGAACAACCCAGTGGGGCACCCAATGCTTCTCCTTTTCCAAGAATCCTGATTAAGCCACAGAGCAACATTAAATCATCCTAGTGCAAAGCCAATATGGGCATGTCTAAAGTCCATTTTTAGTAAGATTGCTCCATTGTTCCTGGCCAATTCAACTAAGGAAATACCCAAAGTCAAGTCCATTTTGAAGATGGGAGATGTTGCTATACAACCCCTACAATGCCTATTTAAAAAATTTTCTTCCTGCAGTTTTGTAAAGAGAATGCATCTACTCATTCTACAGATTTATACTGAAGGCCTGCTACATGCTACCACACAGGGCCACCGACTGAAAACAGCAAGTCTTGTTTCCTGACATGCTCAACAGGCCATGAGCCAACACGCCCATCCCCTGTGTAATGACTCTCACTTACTCCTGAAAATCCTGCCTCTATGGGAAAAGCCATTAAATAAAACAGTAATTTTATTAAATTTAAAGGTGGCTCAGTGGGTAAAGAATCCACCTGCAGTACAGGAGATGCAGGAGACATGAGTTTGATCCCGGGGTCAGGAAGATTCCTTGGAGGAGGGCATGGCATCCCTCCAGTATTCTTGCCTGGAGAATCTCATAAACAGAGGAGCCTGGTGGGCTACAGGCCATAGGGTCTCAAAGAGTCTGGCACAACTGAAGCAACTGAGCATGAGCATGCATGGGAAAAGCCATTAAATAAAACAATATTTTCATTAATTTTAATGGTAAAAATTAGAAAACATCATCCTAGCCAATGATAACCAATTTGTACAGCTAGAATAATTTATCAATTGAACAGTAAAGGCAAGTTTCTATAAGTAATAAACAATAGTTTGAAAGTAAATGCAGTTGGTACATGAAATATGGTGCAACTGAAGTTTATTACATGTCACATGGGTTGAAGAGGAGGTGGCAGACAATGGGTGAAGGGAAGTGACTGGGAACCCAGTTGGGGAAAAGTACATTCTTCTTTCTGCACCACTGGCTCCATCAACATGTATACCTGTGGTGGATTCATGCTGATGTATGGCAAAACCAATACAATATTGTAAAGTAATTAACCTCCAATTAAAGTAAATAAATTTATATTTTAAAAAATAAAAATAATAAATGATCAACCACACACAAAAAAATGCACTTGAAATAAACTTATAGCATAGAAAAAAACATTGAGGGAAAAATGAAATCCAAACAGAAGGCTTCTAAACATGGAGAAATGATGCTCTTACCTAACACACTGCAAAGTCTAGTGAATGTGACCTCCTCCACTTTCTCTTCCTAAAATGGACTGGTACAAAATAGTGCAGAGTAGTATTGCTTGCAATGACACTATTTTTTTAATGATTTTTTTAAAAATAACCCTGACCACCACTCAAATGACCATTGATAAGAAATGGAAGTAAATCATGACACATCCATGCATGGCAATAATTTGTAGTAATTTTTTTAATCAACAAGGTAACTCTATAGTCAATGATACAGAACAATGTCCAAGATACGAAAAACAAGCTATGGAAATACATGAATATGATCTATACACTCATAAATATATGCTTATTTTTTTAAATGATGTTCAGTGGATAACACAAGAAACTATAGGTGTTCATCCTAAAGGTGTAAAGGAAGAAGAGGCATTTATTTAATATCCCCAATGACTGTTTGAATTTTATCATAAGCATTAACAACTTTTAGAATAAAAGGTAGGGACTTCCTTGGCAGAAGTGGTTAAGACTTAACCACTTAAGTAGTGAAGAAGTGGTTAAGACCTTGAGCTTCCACTGCAGAGGTTGCAGGTTCAATCCCTGGTTGGGGAACTAAGATCCTGTATGCCCCGTGGTTTGGCCAGAAAAAAGAAAAAGGACAAAAGTAAATGAGAATCTTTTAATTCAGATCAAAATGTAGAGGAAGTTTTGCTAACTCTGGAAATTCCATGTTGTTATCTAGATATCTGATCACTCCAGGATACACAGCAGTGCGGGGAGCATTCCCGTGGGCGTCACTGTTCAGCTTTGAGTTTCCCTGAAATGCTCCCTCCTCCAGCCTCCAGCTCAGCCATCCTCCCAGCCTCTCCTGGTGGAAGGGTAGCACCCAACAGCTTCCTCATGTATCTGATTCGCCCGCTCCGTGAACTCACTTGAGGGCTTTTCCACAGGAACAACTCCCTCTTTTGGACGTTAATTAAAAAGTCAAGTTGCTGTTTCACTTACTATCCTAAAGTCCAAACGGAAAAGTCGAACTTCCCTGACTCCACAGAGGCCCACAAAAGCCTCTCTGAGGAGACTTCATATAAGCAAAGAAAATTCATTTGAAAAGGTGAAGCCCGTCGGCCAGCAGGAAGCTCCGAGTCCCGCAGCGGGTGCGTGCCAGGCGCTGCCCTCCACTGTAATAATACCTGTTCCTGTGGAGAGGGAACTAAATTCCATCAGGCTAGGCTCTCAGAGCCCTGGTTCACGACGTGGTAACCTAAGCTGACGCCTCCTGAGGTGAATCCGCTTTTTAATCATCTCCTCCATTCCAGTGTCCCCATCCCTTAAACATGGGTGCCGATGCTTACCTCTGCTGCTTTGAGGGGAGAAGAAATCAATCAGGGATGACCAAAGCACAACATGCCCACAAAATACAATAAAATAATTGCAGCTATTTCAGCTTAAAAACCCACCAGGGCCTCCAAATCACTTGGGGAAAGCATTTTATATGTGAATAGAAACCACACCATCTGCTGTCCTCCCCTAGTTCTTAAATCAGATCAGTGCCAAATCACGCATCGAAGAAAGAAGAAAAGAAGACCTTTCTGAACCTCATCATTAACTTTATGTCTTTGCGTCCCGTAGAAGCTCAGGTTTTCCTTCTCAGACCTGGGTCTTCCCCAAGGATAGTCACTCAGGTCAATTTCACAATTGACTGACTTTAAAAAAAAAAAAAGTCTACATGATACACGCATAACCCCCCCACTGGAAAGCACTCTCCAAAAACTTAAAAGAATTGGTATCAGATTATCATGTAGAAAGGAAAGAAGGGGGGGGGG
>SJYT01029429.1:261476-318707 GCA_006410635.1 Cephalophus harveyi | reverse complement strand
CAAATTGGAAAAGAAGAAGTAAAACTCTCACTGTTTGCAGATGACATGATCCTCTACATAGAAAACCCTAAAGACTCCACCAGAAAATTACTAGAGCTAATCAATGAATATAGTAAAGTTGCAGGATATAAAATCAACACACAGAAATCTCTTGCATTCCTATACACTAATAATGAGAAAGTAGAAAAAAAATAGTATTAATTATTTTTAATGGACTAAAATTCAACAAATTGTGAATTGATAACCTCATTTCTTGGGAGGGTGCTTTCCATTTTCCTGAGCTGTTATCTGGATCCTGTCATTTGGTGTATACAACTCATAATCTATAGAAGGAATTTAAAATAATACATCCAGAATAACTATTCAGTTACCATCCAAAAGTGACTCTCAAAATTTGTTTTTAAAAACTGACTTAATGTATACTATTTATTATGTTCAGAACTAATTATTAGAAATTTGATTCTTGTTCTCAGAAAGTTTATTTCTTCAGAACCCACACTTAAATATTCATTTAAACATATTATTAGCTGCAGAAACACTTGCATTATCTTTTACGGATCACAGTTAGTGCCACAATAATATTGTGTAACAAACCACCCCAATCTCAGTGACATACAGTCAAAGGCATTCATTTCTATGCTGGATCTGCAGGTCAACCTTACGCTGAACTCTTCTGGGTCTTAGCCTCAGGCCACAGGTCCAGCTAGGATTGACTTCTCAGAGTGAATTGGGTTGCAGCCCCAGCTAAAGGAGAGAAGCTACCTGGGGGAAGCTCTTCTTCTAACTGGTTCAAGTGGCAAGACCCATAGCAAAACATATTTCAAGTTTCTGGTCACTGCTCATTGGTCAAAGCAAGTCACATGACTGAGCCCCAGATCAAGTCATACAGCCACCAAGAAACCAAAGCAAATCACACTGCCAAGTCTAATATGAAATGAGTAGTAAGGAAACTTCCCTGGTGGTCCAGTGGTTAAGACTCCATGCTTCCACTGTAGGAAGCACGGGTTCTATCCCTGCTGGGGGAACTGAGATCCTGCATGCCTCAGGCCAAAAAAGATGGGGAAGCTTGGTGGTAAAGTATACTACCTCTATGCACTGGGAAGAGGGGAAGAAGGAGTAAATATTTTTTAGCAATAACCTAATCCACTACATCTCTTTTGACTAAAACCCAGTGTGTTTATAGAGCCAGTATAGTGAGAAACCCATGAAATCAAAGACCCATTTCTATAAGAGTCTATTGAGAGCATAGATCAGGTCGATATTTTAGGGGAGAAAAAATGGATGCAGTCAGGGGGTGTCAATGCAGCATTGTAATTTAGTGTGATTACAATAAAATCAGAGACACTGATTTCCAACAGCCATATATCTTATTTTGTGGTAATTCAGTCAGACTTGGCCTAATTTTGTCATCATGCAATTTTCTAGTCAAATCAATAATGTAATCTTGCTTGTGACCTAGATATGTGTAGTCTTTACCATGGTTTTCCAAACTCAAGTTTATGTAACCAGAGCTGAACTATTTCAGATTTTTTCTTTAAGTATAAATTCCCAAAAGAAGTTCTGAATCTTTAGTTCTATAATGGACCTGGGCATCTAAATTTTCAAAAAAAACTACACTAGTAGATTCAGACATATAGGTTTTGGAAACACCAAACTCAATATCTGCAGAAAGTACATAATTATGGTAGGAGAGTAGAAAGGTTAGTTTTAGAAACATATCTAGTATACATGCGGTAATGATGCACCCACCTGTTTCTTTTCAATGATGTCAACATTCATTTCTCAACTACAGGGTATAGCAAATGTGTTCTTATTGGCCATGACTGGGGAGGCATGATTGCTTGGCTGATTGCCATCTGTTATCCAGAAATGGTGATGAAGCTTATTGTTATTAACTTCCCTCATCCAAATGTATTTACAGGTGAGTTTAAATTTCCATTAAGACATCTTTGATAGCATGACAACTCACTGTTGTCACTGACACTTTGGATTAAAAACAGTAAAAGTCAATTAATGTAATATTTTTTAAATTAAGTGGCTAAACTATGATATTAGCACACAATAATATCAGTTATCTTGGCTTTAAATGTTCCTGAAGAGTCAAAGGAAGTATAGCTTTATATTTGCTTGCTTAATCTTATTTTTTTAGAAGACATTTTACTGCTAACTTGGGAAGAGTTAAAGGAAAAATGCAGTAACATTACTTTGACAGTAAAGAATCTTGACAGCCTAGAAATAAATTTTCCTCTTGCTTGACTGCTTTGAATATCAAGAACAGCAGCATTCTTTAAAGCAGCAGTTCTCAAATTTTTGGTCTCCTTTATACTTTTAAAAATTATTGAAGACCCCACTGAGCATTTGTTTATATGAGTTATACCCATATGCATTGACTGTATTGGAAATTAAAAATGAGAAATTTCTAAATGTTTATGTATTCATTCATTAAAAAATAATTAATCCAGTACATATTAACATATATAACATTTTACTAAAAACTAACTACATCTTCCAAAACAAAATTTTAGTGAGAAGAGTGTCATTATTTTACATTTTTGCAAACCTCTTTAATTTTTGGCTTAATAGAAGACAGCTGGATTCTCAGATCTGCTTCTACATTCAATCTGTTGCAAATGTTTGAATTGAAGTATATGAAGAAATCTGGCCTCACACAGATTTGTAATTGGAAAAGGGAGGAGTATTTTAATAACCTTTTCAAATAAGTGGATATTCTTTAATACTACACCAAAGTCAAAAATTGGTGATTTCTTAAAGGTTAGTAACAATGTGCAATCTGATGTCATATTAATGAACTTTTCATATTCTGTCACATTAAAATCCATTGGTCTCTCTAGCCCTTTGAATGGATTTTTTTTACCTATGCATGATTTTGCAGTCATCATGCATTGAAAGATATTGGTTCATTGAGTTATTCAGGTCTTCCATAAATTGACATATTTCATTATATGATATCAAAGAATCACTTTCATTAATATCACCCTAGTTTCATCAAAAAAGTCTTTATAGAAAAGCTGTCAAGCTCACAGTAGCAGACACAAGTTTCGAAAATTCTGATTTTCATTTGAAAGCTTGAACTTGATAATTGACAACAAACACTGATTGTTTTCCCTCAAGTGACAGGCTTGCTTTGTTCATTTTCAGGAGACTATCTGCTCAATACCCAAGTCTGACTGACGATAGTTTGTTAGTCATTCTCTCAAGTAAAAATGATATTTTACTAAAAAGGCAGCTAATTTCAACTTAACAGCTGAAGAATTGCTTTTCCTCTAGATAATCATTGATTTTGATATTCAACAGAACTGCCTTATATGTATTTTCTAACTGCATCACAAGACACATACAAAAGGTAGAAATTTAATAAAATTAATCACTGTGGTTATTTCATCAAACACATTCATAAGTGAAACTGCCACTTCATTTTATGTATTTATTTATTTACAGCAAGTGTGTGGTGTGAGGAATACGATGTATTATAAACAGTGTGGTATTGTTTAGTGCCACGGCTTTGATTTGTGCTCAGGCAACAATGGCTTTATCTACTGTTGCCTTTGTACCATATGTGCAAATGTCAAAAAAATGAGAAAAACTAATAGTATTGTATTGAAATAGTTTGACCACCTGGATCTTTTGAAAGGGTCTTGAGGATCCCCACGGGTCCACATGGGATATGTTTCAGAACCTCTGCTATAAAGAGAACTCTTAAAAGAATGATTTAAAACAAACAAGCAAACAAAAACAAAACAACAACCACCTGTGAAAATGGCTAGGCACATTTTTATTTGGTTTTGACATAAGTTATGATTTTGTCCTCTTTAACCATTCTTGTCAAATTTTCTGAGGTCCAGTACTGTCACAATCCACAGTAGTCCCCCAAGGAAAAAAACTCAGAACAACATATTTTTATTTCTTCTTCAAAATTAGAGAAGGCGAAGGAGAAATTGAACATGACTACATAAATATTGTATGAATATGTATAAAAGTTAAATTTTAGATACATATCCAATTATCCTATCTTGGTTAAGGTAAATAGTATGACTTAGGAGTCAAATATCAATCTGAGGTTCCTCATATTTCTCTCAGTTGCATTAGGCAATAGAAGTTGTGCTACATGCTTGTTCAGTTGATCAGGACCCTAGATTAAATGTTATTTTGGTGGTACTGCTATACGGGAGCTTCCCAGGTGGCACTAATGGTAAAGAACCACCTGCCAATGCAGCAAACATGAGAGATGTGGGTTCGATCCCTGGGTCAGGAGGATCCTCCGAAGGAGGGATGGCAACCAACTCCAGTATTTTTGGAGAATCCCATGGACAGAGGAGCCTGGCAGGCTACAGTCTATTGGGTCACAGAGTCAGACAGAATTGAAGCAACATATGCACTGATATTGCCCATACTGTAATTGATCATTTCAGTAAGAAAATACTTGAATATTTCTGGAACTATTAATAATAGGTTCAACCCCGGTCAGGTCAATATGAGGTCTTCAAGTAATAAGAATATATTTTCCCCTTAATGGTATTGATATCTCTTAATGCAGGGCTAAGTAAATCTTACTCAATGATGACTTTACAAAAAGTATAAGCATAACAGTGCTCTACTTATCTGAGAAATATAATTTTTAAAACTCCAACCATTTTGAGTACAGTTACAATATTAGAAATGAGGGGAAAAATCACCTCTATAGTGAGGAAAATTTAGTACACAATACACAAGGATGCATATTTAATGTGTGTGTGTGTGTGTTAGTCGCTCAGTCGTGTCCAACTCTTTGCGACCCCGTGGACTGTATCCTACCAGGTTCTTCTGTCCGTGGAATTCTCCAGGCAAGAACAATGGAGTGGATTGCCATTTCCTTCTCCAACATTTAATATGTATGATCACATTATTCACTAGTTTTAATACTTCAGTGTCTTCCCAAAGCACTTAAAATCGTTATCATTCTGGCCTTACCTAACTGGGCTTCTGCTTTTCTTTCTGACTCATCTCATACCATCTCCTCTCCTCATTCACTACACACCAGCCACCCTGGCCTTCTTTCTGCTCCTTTAATGTGCCAAGCCCAGGACCTACTTTCTGTTCCTTGACATTCTTCCTACATCCCCAGAGAAGCGTATTTCACCACCTTTACTAAATAATAGTTCCTCTTCCACACCACCGAATCATTACTTTCAATCAGATTACCATGTTTAATTTTCTTTATGGTATTTTTGCTAACTAAAATGATCTTTTAAGTATTCATTACTTATTTATTATGTAAGTTCCTGGTGAATGGGAACCTCTTTTCTCTTGTTCACAATAAATCCCCTCACACATAGTAGATATTCAAAAATTCATTAAATGAAGGCATTTTCTAGATACACAATGAATTTAAAGGAAATGAATGAATGAATTTAAAGGAAATGCTTTAGTTTCTGTTGAGGCCAAATGAATAAGATATTTAAATCATCCTGCCAGGAAAATCTTTTAAACAATAGACAATTATTTCCCCCATGTATCCTTAGGAAAAGTGTTAAGTCACTGATGATAACTTTGGAGAAAAGGCAGTGTTGTTTGAGTTTTCTTATTCTTTTTGAGTCCATACTTCATGAAGTGGAACTTTCTTTTTATTCAAAGTGCTATAAATATTTAAAATACCCAAAATATCCAAAATAAAATATAAGAACATAGAAATTGTTCCCAAGAGAAATATACGGAAGCCTTATTTGTGAATACTTTTATGGGATCATCTCAAAGGTGAAATTGTCTTAAAAAGAAGTTACTTCAATAGTAATTCATATCACTTGGTTAAGGTCTAACATGGCATTTTAATTTCAGAATATATTTTACGACACCCGGCCCAGCTGTTCAAATCCAGCTATTATTACTTCTTCCAGATACCATGGTTCCCAGAATTTATGTTCTCCATAAATGATTTCAAAGTAAGTCAAATATGGTGATGGATATTAACCAGACTTATTGTCTGTGATCTTATTGTTTATTATTTTGAAGTATATACAAATATTGAATCATTATGTTGTATACTTGAAACTAATATGATTTAATTACACCGCAATTAAAGTAAGAGACTGGTGCCCAAGAGGATAACAAATTAGGAAGTTAAGAATAAAACAAAGATAGACTAAAGCACTGAAAACAAACAAAAAACCCAACAAAACTTGTCCTCCTTATGTTGCTCTGATTTTAAATAATCATTTATTGTATATCTGTTATGTGTTATGCACTGTCTTAGGCATCTCCTCTGATGCAAAAAAAAGAAATAAGTCAAACAAATGTATTAATGTAATATAATGTAATAATGTATTATTATTAATGAAAAACATTTTAAATTAAAATCCATCTTTAAGAAGAAAAACAGACAAATGCTAAAACTTGATAAATGTTTCTATGGTTTCATTTATAGGCATACACATTTATTTTTACAGTCTGTTTATATGGTTGAATGCCTGGGTGTTAATTCAAATTTTTGTGAAAGCCTGTGCCCCTAAAGGCACACCTCTTTCTAGAGAATATTCCATGCAGAGATAAATGCATATGAATGCCAGATGAGAGAGTGTGACAGTAGTAGAAGCAGAAGCCCTTGGGAGTAATGAAAACCCCAAGACAAAGTTAAACCTGCAGGCATGGGTGCACCATGTCCAGTGACACCAAGAGTCAGGTGTAGTACCTATTTCTTCAGTTAATTGGTTGCTTATTTGTCCAACATGGTGGTAAGTATTTAGGGAGGTTAGAAAAGACATAGTATTTTTTTACCTGGAAATGATTGTGCATATACCTCTGACAATAAGGACTTTAAAAGAAAACATAACTCTATGCCATTTTCAAACCTAAGAAAATGAACAACTTCTTAATATCGTTTAATGTCCTTCAAATTCTCTTAACTGTCTCAACTGTCTATACACTTTATTTGAATCAGGAACCAAATAAGGACTAAACATTGTATTTGATTGTTAAGGCTTTTAGAATCATTTAACAGTTCTTTTCTTTTTACCACCACTTTTTTTTTTTTAATGAAGAAATTTGTTCATATGTCCTGAGGAATGGTTCATATTCTGGATTTGACTGACTCCTTCATCATGGTATTATTTAACTAGTTCTGCCAACCCTTGTCTTTCCTACTTCATAGGTGCTACTGCTCTAGAGGCTTGATGGTTTAATTTGACAAGAATTATTTTATAGGTAGTACTGTATATTTCCTAATGCATTATGTCAAAAAAGCACAAAATGTCTAGTTGTCTCAGTTTTAGTAATCCTAATACTAACCAGTGGGCTTACAAATTGTCGGGCTATCCAAATTGCCTAACAACATTTCACCAAATAATTCTAGCAGACCTTGATCATCACTGCCTAGGTTCATTTAGAAAATAGTGATTTTCTAGTTCTATTATTCTGCTTTTATTAACTGGAATTCTTCTATAAAGAAGAGTTTTCCACATTCATATTTGGTTATTCTGAAATATAGTTCCCACAAGAATGGCAGGATAAATGCTTCATAATTTCCCTTTATAAACAATGCCCAGAATAATGAGTTGGTGCCCTCGAAGCTCCAAATGATGACCAATGCAGGTTTTTTTCATATTATTATGAGTTCATGATTTTTGAAAATCTTTTTGCTATGGATGGGCATCACCAACTCGATGGACATGAGTTTGAGCAAGCTCCCAGAGTTGGTGATGGACAGGGAAGCCTGGCGTGCTGCAATCCTTGGGGTCACAAAAAGTCAGACATGACTGAGCAACTGAACTGAACTGATATATCAACTGATCACAGTCTTTATTCTCTTTGATGCCCAGATTGTTACAAGTCTGTGTCCCCATGACACAAGAGCCCTTTAGTTAGTAGTAGCTTGCCTCTTTAACATCCTAAGTTCATTATTTATGTCCTGTTCCAGATCTGGAATCAGTCATTTACTGAAGGAGCTCTGGCTCCTATTAGCAGGATATAGTATTTACAGACCATGATTTAGGTGATCATTGTTACTGAGTTTTCATTGCTTCTGGATCTTTCCATTGGATGTGATTTGGACATACATATTTTTTAGACAGAAAAAAAAATTATGAGTTCTTATCCACATTTCCAAAGCAAATTTAAGACTATAGAATTTTTACATACCTTCTATGATGTTATATGAAACATATATATGGTTTTAAGTTAAAAGTCTAATAAAACAATGTACATTCAGAGGAGTCTTACTTATCTCTGTTTCTCTATCTCCATCCTATTTCTTCTTTCTCCCATAGAAAACCATTTTGGCTAGTTTTGTTTCATCTTTTTATTTTTTCTATTAAAAACATAAGCAAATGTGCATATATTTGTTTTCTCCTTTTTTCACAAAAGATGAAGTGAAGTCGCTCAGTTGTGTCCAACTCTTTGTGACCCCATGGACTGTAGCCTACCAGGCTCCTCTGTCCATGGGATTTTCCAGGCAATAGTCCTGGAGTGGATTGCCATTTCCTTCTCCAGGGGATCTTCCCAACCCAGGGATTGAACCTGGGTCTCCCACATTGTAGACAGACGCTGTACCGTCTGAGCCACCAGGGAAGTCTCACAAAAGATAACATACTATTAATATAAACACTATTTTCCACCCTTGCTTTGTTTTGCCACTTGACAATATATCCTGCAAATTACTCCATCATCATCATACAGATTGTCTCCATCTTTTCTTAGAGTCCTAAAAACACTAATATGGATTGTGTGGCTATGCCATAGTTTATTCAACCACCACTACCCCACCCATTGATAAACATTTGTTTCCATTCTTTTTCTGGCACAAATAATGTTGCAACGAATCACCTCCTGCACATGTCATTATTTTGCAAGCATGTTTTGGGGTTGAGTGTCTAATTTTAAACAAGAATCCCAAATAGCCAGTGGAAATCTGCTGCATGACTCAGGGAGCTCAAACCAGTGCTCTGTGACAACCTAGAGGGGAGGGGTGGGGTGGGAAAAGGGAGGGAGGTTCAAGAGGGAGCGGACATATGTATACCTATGGCTGATTCATGTTTTTATATGGCAGAAACCAACACAATATTGTAAAGCAATTATCCTCCAGTTAAAAATAAATTTTTTACAAAAGAATCCCAATAATTCTGATTCAGCTAGTTACGAGACACATTTTGAGGAATGCCAGTAGAGATTTCAGCTTGTAGGGAGGACTCATTTGTGAGTCATGATATAAGTTTTGCAATATAGTAAAATGACTTGCAATTTGAATTCTTAAATATAAAGTAACAGAACTGAAGATACCACTACATGCTGTAATAAATGTAAGAATTATTTCTTTAAACTTTTGTTTTAGAAATATATATGTAGATCTATGAACTGGATCATGATGTAAAATGTGTTTGTTACTCTAGGTTGTGGTCAAAAAGAAGTTCAAACAGGGGGTGGTGGTGGATTGGTTGTCAGGAAACAGATAAACAGTTGTTAGCTGGAATATTAGGGTAGGCTTTAGGATAGAGATAGTACTTAGCTCAGCAGAATGTGAATAGACACCAAGAAGACAGGATACTTTTCATAAAGGTGAAGTGTGGGGAAAAAAGGTGAAGTGTGCATGGGGGACTAAAGGGAAGAATATCAAAAATAAAGCCAGGTTGGCAGAAATGTATAAAATGTGCTTGTAAACAATGAGGTCTCCAACCTGGCTAGAGCAGAAGTTGAGAGCAATCACTGCACACTGACCATCATTCTCTTTCAAAAGCCAAATATTTAGTTACTGTTAAGTAGCTGAAAAGTCTTAATTACTCTTTTCTCACTTACCAGGCTTTGAAACATCTGTTTACTAGTCACAGCACTGGCATTGGAAGAAAAGGATGTCGACTAACAACAGAAGATCTTGAAGCTTATATTTATGTTTTTTCTCAGCCTGGAGCATTAAGTGGTCCAATTAACCATTACCGAAATATCTTCAGGTCAGTATAATTTGTTCAGAGCCAATATTTGATTTTTAAGATTAAGTTCACTATTTGTCCAGATACTCAAATTATTTTGGTTTTTATAAGTTGCATAATCTTTTTTTATAGAAAATTAAACATATGGAAAAATAGAATAATACAGTAGATATCCCATGTAGGTGTAACTTGTTTTATCCATAATTCTATCCACTTCTGTCCCTTTGGATTTTGAATAGATGTATATTTTAAGTTATATTTTTAAATAATCATTTAAAAAATACCTGTTAAGCACTTTCTATATTCTGGACTATGCCAGCACTCAGAATACTATAATGAGCAAAATGAGACAAGGTCCTTGATCTCACAAAACTTGTAGCTGAGTAGAGAAAACAGCATCAAGCAAACAACTGCAGTAATGAATGTATGGTTATAAACTAACATAAACTAACATAAACAAAGGGATGAGAATGGAAGAAATAATGTTTGAATGAGGAAATTAAGGATGAGTTTGGTATTGACTGGATAAAGTTTGGGAGAGGGAGACTGGCATTCCAGAAAAAGGAAACAGCCTCTTCCAAGGCTGTGCAGGAAGATGGGAGGCCATGGTTTTAAGTAACAAAGTGGCAGAGCACAGAAAGTGAGGATGCAAAGGAGAGAAGGGAATGAGAATGAGTCCGAGAGGTAGGCAGTGGCTGGTTAAGCAGAGCCAAGGAGACCATATTAAGAGCCATGAATGTGAAGCCAGTAAATGAGAGTTGCAAGCAGAAAAACAATCCAATTTGTATTTGGATAAATTCACTCAATATGGAGAATGTGTTGAAAGAGTGAATGTGGTGAAACTTCAGAAATCCAGGCTAAAGAAGATGGCAGCTTGAACTATTCCAAAAGCAATAGAGATGGGGAGAGTGGGTAGATTTAAGAGATATTTAAGAGAAAAGTTGACACAGTTGGTAATGGGTTGGATGGGGAACTGAGAAGAAGAGAGATGTCAAAGATGACTCCTGAATCCCTGCCATGAACAACTCTACAGATAGTCAGGCCAATCACTGAGACAGAAAGTACTAGAAGAGAACTCATTTTGAGGTCGTAAATTTTATTGACCTTAGACTAGTGTGGTTTGAAATGGTGCCTTAGATTATTCAAATAGTCCAGACCCTCCAGGCTACGAGGGTCTGGAACTCAGAGGAGAGAATCTGGGGTGAGGATATGTGATATCTTGGAGTCACTAACAGATAAATGAGGCTTTTGTTTCAGAAGAAATTGTCTAGAGAGAAAATATAGTGTGAAAGATAAGACATGGCAATTTGTTTGAGTTTGGACTCTACATAGGAGAAAAAAGATTCTCTTTGAGTATTAGCAGTCACAGCCTGCCTTAAAAATGTTTAGGTGTTTGAATTTATGCTACTACCATAATACTAGAATTCTTAGGGGAAAAATTCTATTTTAACATCTACATAGGCTGGTAATACTCCCTAGGAAACCTAGCAGAAACAAAGACAGAATCTCTCTGGAAGATACACCTCAATTCAGGCTCACAATATCCCCACAGATAAGGTCCACTGAAGATGAGTTGATAATCCAAATTACAAAAAATACCAACCAACCAATAGTGAGTCAGAACACAATTGCAGCAGAACTCCTAAAAATTTCAAATAATAGAAGTAATAAAGACTGTAAAGTAAGTGTAAATTATTAAATATATGAAAGAATAAAAATATGACTAAAGAATAAGAAAACTATCATGACAGGGTGGAAAGGGCTGGAAAAGAACCAAAAGAACTTCTAGAAATGAAAAGTATGTTACTGAAGTCTTCAAGTCCATAAGTAAGTTAAGTAGGAGGTCAGACAAGCTAAAAAGGATTATGAATTGGAAGGCAGATCTAAAAAGAATTACCTACAATATAACTTAGAGAGATAAAGAATGAAAGTACAAAAGACAGGTTATATTTGATATGTACAATAGAATTAGAAATCATATAGATAGATAAATGATAGATAGATAAAGTTGGAAATCACTCACATGTAATATATATGTAATAATTTGTTTTCTAGTAAAATAAAATAATAGAAATAGAATGTATTATTTCCAAACCAGTAGAAAGGGACTAGAAAACTATCAATTCAAAAGAAGGCAGGAAAGGAGAAAAAGTAAACAAAGCAGGGTAAATAGAAAGCACAAAATAAGATGTTAAAAACAATTTCAATATGTCAATAAATACAATAAATATTAATGTGTTATACCTACCAGTTAAAAACCAAAATGTTAGATTTGATTGAGACACAAGTAAATCACAAAGACACAAAAAGGTTGAAAGTAAGAGGATAGAAAAAAGTTGTAGCAAGTGTTCCTTTAAATGAAACAAAATCTCTCAAAGTCTTTGAATATGAAATCCATGAGACTATATGAATGAAAAGAGAGGTAAATCCACATCTTCTTTTTTGACTAACAACAATAACAAAATGTACAAGTATGAAATATATGTGTATTTTTTGCAAAATAGAGATGCTGATTTAAAGTCACTCAGTCATGTCCTAGACTCTTTTTGACCCCATGGACTGTAGCCTGCCAGGCTCCTATCTCCATGGAATTCTTCATGCAAGAATACTGGAGTGGGCTGCCATTCCCTTCTCCAGGGAAACTTCTCGACAGATGGATCCAACCCAGGTCTCCTGAGTTGCAGACAGATTCTTTAACATCTGAGCCACCTGGAAAGTCCCAAAAGGTACTTGTAGGTAATAACTTATCAAGAAAGGTAGACAGGCTTTGCAGAGGCTACAGGTTACATTTTATAGGATATAGCAACACTGTCCGAAGTTCATGTTTTGTCATTTGCTTTTCACAAATAACATTTAAGAGAGTTATTATGAGAGAAAAATACATTTTCACACAAGTATAAATTGTGGACAGGAGATATGAATGCTGGTTTTAAAATGTTCTCAATTTATCCCTTTATCAGAGGGATAGCTTTGTGATGCAAAACAGTATGTTTTAAGTAGCTATAAGGAAAGAGGGAAAATATTCTCATATTTTTGAGATTCTTTTNTGCTTTTCTGGGTGTCTGATGTCCTCTGCCAGCATTCAGAAGTTGTTTTGTGGAATTTACTCAGCGTTGAAATGTTCTTTTGATGAAATTGTGAGGGAGAAAGTGGTCTCCACGTCCTATTCCTCCGCCATCTTGGGACCGCCCCCTGAGATTCTTTTACTAACAATTAATCATTCATTAGGAGGACTTGCATTCCCAAGAGTAAGCTCTAGACTCCTGTTAATTAGCTTGGAGAGAGAAAACAAAACAAAACAAAATGGAGGCCTGTGAAGTTCAAAACTCACAGTTTTACAACAAAATAAGTTTTACATAAAGTTTTACATAAAGGCAAAAGATAATTTTAAACTAGATCGTTGTAGGTTAATGTAGCTCAGTTGTGTCCGACTCTTATGCGACTCCATGGACTGTAGCCTGCCAGGCTCCTTTATCCATGGAATTCTCCAGGCAAGAATACTGGAGTGGTTTGCTGTTCCCTTCTCCAGGGTATCTTCCCGACCCAGGGATGGAACTTAGGTCTTCTGCACTGCAGGCAGATTCTTTACTAAGTCACCAGGGAAGCCCCTGCTGTAGGTTAAATCTAGCTCAAACCTTCTGAAAGCTCAACTGACCCTTGACTCTTTTTACATATAGTAATTAAGGTAATACAAAAAAGATCTTCACGACCCAGATACTCATGATGGTGTGATCACTCACCTAGAGAATCAGTCCTGGGTGTTCATTGGAAGGACTGATGTTGAAGCTGAAACTCCAGTACTTTGGCCACCTGATGTGAAGAGCTGACTCATTAGAAAAAACCCTGATGCTGGGAAAGATTGATGGCAGGAGGAGAAGAGGATGACAGAGGATGAGATGGTTGGATGGCATCACCGACTCAATGGACATACGTTTGGGTGGACTCTGGGAGTTGGTGACGGACAGGGAAACCTGGAGAGCTGCAGTTCATGAGGTCGCAAAGAGTCAGACATGACTGAGTGACTGAACTGAACTGGACTGAACTGAATCAAGGTCAAGTACATCATTAAAAACAAGGTTATACAAATATAATGACTACAAATAAAGTATAGTACATTATACTCAGATATGAAAATCACCCTAAGGTCTCCCCAGGACCATACTTCCATCCAAGGACTCTCCAAAATTTGGACCCAAGGAATCATAATGAACTTGGAATTGGACTATTTATAGAAATAGCCTGCAAAAACATCTTTGAAAGTCTAAACTTATAACAAAGCATCACATAACAAAGCAAAATCTGACAGACTTACAAGAAAAAAAAATGGCAAATCCACAGTTTCTATTGGAGATTTTCATCCACCTCTCTCAGAAGCTGATCTATCAAGCAGAAAATTAATAAGGATATAGATTTAAACAATCCAATTAACATCTTTAATGTGATGATCAACTCTAGAATCCTGCACCCAACAATTAGAAAATACACAATATTTTAAAGCACATATCATATTTATAAGGATTGATTTTTACATACTGGACCATAAAGCAAGCCTTAACCAAAGGATCAATATCATATAGTTTGTGTTCTCTGAACACAATGTGGTGGGAAGTTGACAGCAACAAACTTTTAGAAAACTCAATGCTGTCAGAAAAATTTCAAACTTCTCTATTACTTGTGGATCAAAAAAATCATACTAGAAACTAGTAAACACAGAAAAAAGTATTACAGCCTGTAGAATACCATTAAAACAATACTTAGAAATATATTTATGTTTTTTCATGCTTATATTAAGGAAAGAAGATTTAAAACTAGGGAGCTAAGACTTCAACTCAAGATATTTGGAAAAGAACAACATGTCAACAAAAATAAATTAGAAGGAAAATAAAAGTAGGTAAAAAGCAGAAATTAATACAATAAATAACAAAGACATAATAGAGAGAATCAGTAAAAGCAGATTTTTTGAACGCTATTAATATAGATAAACTTTTGGCAGGATTGGTGTAAAAAAAGTATGAACAAACTATGTCAGAGGGGAGAAAATAGACATAAGTACAAACATAACAAATATTAAAATATAAAATTTATGTTAATAAATTTGAGAATCTTGGCAACATGGGTAGTTTTTAGGAAAAGCTTAACACACAAAACTGACTCATGAAGAACTAGAAAACCTGAATAGATATACACATTAAAGAAATTGGGCTGTTAATTTAAAAATATCTACAAACTACATATAAATACATACCCGTACAAAGAGGCCTAAGTGGTTTTACACATAAATTCTACCTCAGAAAAGCCCACTCTTTTTAAAAAAAATTATTATTTATTTCTGATGACACCGGGTCTTCGTTGCTGTGATGTCTTTCCGTGGTTGCAGTGAGCGGGGACTTCTCCTTGTTGCAGTGCGTGGGCTTCCACTGTGGTCACTTCTCTTGTCACGGAGCATGCACGGGCTCCAGAGTACAAGGGCTTTAGTAGCTGCAACTCGTGGGCCTCATAGCAGGTGTGCTTCGGTAGTTGTGGCCTGTGGGCTCTAGAGTATGAGCTCCGAAGTTGTGGTGCATGGGCCTAGTTACTCCATGGCATGTGGGATCTTCCTGGATCAGAGATCACACCCATGTCTCCTGCAGTGGGAGACAGATGAGCCACCAGGGAAGCCCCAGGAAATCCCACTCTTAAACAGACTCGGCTCTTTCAGACATTATAAAAAGAAGGTATATACTTCAGCTCATTTTCTCAGGTTGGTATAACTTCCGCAACAAAACAAGACAAGGATTGTATAACACAGGAAATTCGATCAAGTTATGTTGTAAATATAGATCCATAAATTCAAAATAAAATACTATCAAACAGAATCTAGCATGCATTAACAATTACACCTTAGCATTAAAACCCATTAACTTACCACATTAACAGATTAAAGGGAAAAATAAGATCATCTAGGTAAATTAAGAAAAAGCATTTATTAAAATCCAACACATCTTCTAGCTACTATGTAGACTAGAAACAGAGGATAGAAGGTGGACCTCAGATAAACCTGAATTGCCTGAAGGGATATTTTTGGGGAAAAGACATTTGCTTTACTCAGTTGTCCAGGAAAAAAACTCAGAGGTTTGTACTGGTTATTTGCACCTGGGGCACTGGCAGGCATATAAAAATATATTCCGGGAATCAGCCAAGAGGATCAAAAACCTCCACTAAAAGGGCAAAATACTTTGTGGTACTGTTCACCCCTGTATTTTTCATGGGAAACTGGGGGACCTGAGAAGTCCTAGTTCTATCTAAGAGAATAATACATTATTTCCTGCTTTATAAAGTCATCTTTGTAAGTTTTCTTCTCATTTGCCATTAAACTTGATATTCTCTATGTCTATTAGTGTTTTTCTGTTAATCATACTAGGCTTCACTGGTAGCTCAGATGGTAGAAGAATCTGCCTTCAATGCAGGAGACCAGGGTTTGATCCCTGGGTCAGGAAGATATCCTGGAGAAGGGAATGGCAATCCACTCCAGTATTCTTGCCTGCAGAATTCCATGGACAGAGGAATTCTGTTAAGCATATTATGGTTCCATTATGACAACAATGCAGAAGGTACTTCTGTCTACCAGAAACCTGTAGTAAACATCATACCTTGTGATGAAACACTGAAAACATTCCCTTGAAAAATAGACTAAACTTGTCTGCTATAACTGCTTCTCTTCTCTTCACCACTGTATTGAAAGTCTTAGTTAGCACGTTAAAAAAAAAAAAAAACTGAAGTTTATGTATAGATAATGTAGTTACATGGGCTTCCCTGGGGGCACTGGTGGTAAAGAACCCACCCGCCAATGCAGGAGACATAAGAGATGCTGGTTCAATCCATGGGTCAGAAAGATCCCCTAGAGAAGGGAATGACAGCCCACTCCAGTTTTCTTGCCTGGAGAATCCCATGGACAGAGGAGCCTGGAAGGCTACAGTCTATGGGGTTGCAAGGAATTAGACACGACTGAAGCGACTTAGCACACACACACACAATGTAGTTATATGGGCTTCCCAGGATGGCGTTAGTGGTAAAAAATCCACTGGCCAGGGCAGGAGACATTAGAGACGCAGGTTTGATCCCTCAGTAGGGAAGATCCCCTCGAGTTGGAAATGGCAACCCACTTCTTGCCTGGGAAATCCCATACACAGAGGAGCCTGGCGAGCTACAGTCCATGGGGTTGCTAAGCGTCGGACATGACCGAGCACCTGAGCAGGCAAGCACGCAATGTAGTTATATATTTAGAGAAAGGGAAAATCTACAGAAAAAAATTATTAGAACAAAAACAGTTCCGACAACAGTTATAAAACATTTTAAAAATAGATATACCTACGATAGCAACAAAAATATTAGATATAAAGGAATGACTCTAACAAAAGATGACCTTTATGGATTATCAAAATGTATTGGAAGCAATAAAGAATATGAGCTAGGGGCCTTGTCTATTTACTAACCCATAGAGAAGTATTTTAATGTTTTAACATTGATACAGACTTGCTGATGTAAACTACTGAAAATAACCCTCGTTTATCATCTTTACAAGTGGAAAACTTCAATATCATAACATTGTTGATTTTTCCCAAATTAATCTATACACTTAATAAAATTTCAATCAAAACTGTCAGAAAGTTTTTCATGAAACGTAACAAGCTGATTTTAAAATTTGTATGGGGGAGCACTAGGCTGAGACAATTTTAAAGAATTTTAAAGAATTCAATTTTAAAGAAAAGAATAGGTAGGTAACTAACCCTGTCAGGAGGCTTCCCTGGTAGCTCAGCTGGTAAAGAATCCACCTGCAATACAGGAGACCCCTGTTTGATTCCTGGATCTGGAAGATCCCCTAGAGAAGGGATAGGCTTCTTTCAGAATTCATGAATTAATATTATCTAGAGTTTATAAAGAATGTCTCCAAATCAATGAGGAAAAGACAACCCAATCAAAAATGAGTAAAGGATATGAAATGGCAATTTGCAGAAAAGGGATCTAAATGTATTGGAAGCAATAAAGAATATGAGCTAGGGGCCTTGTCTATTTACTAACCCATAGAGAATATTTTAATGTTTTAGCATTGATACAGACTTGCTGATGTAAACTACTGAAAATAACCCTAGGAACTTCCCTGGTGGCTCAGTGGTAAAGAATCTGCCTGCCAATGCAGGAGACACAGGTTCAATCCCTGGTCCTGGAAGATCCCACATGCCTTGAAGCAACTAAGCCCATGTACCACAGCTGTTGAGCCTGTGCTCTAGAGCCCGGGAACCACAGCTACTGAGCCCACTGCTGCAACTACTGAAGCCCATGTGCCCTAGAGCCGTGCTCTTCCACAAGAGATGTCACCACAATGAGATGTCCTAACACTGCAAAGAAGAGTAGCCCCTGCTCACTGCAACTAGAGAGAAGCCTGCATAGCAACAAAGACCCAGCACAGCCCTATATATATATATATATATATATATATTTTTTTTTTTTTTTTTTAAGGGATCTGTCAGTAACATGAAAGATGCTCCACCTTAGTAGTGGGACATAGGTTTTACTGCTTGCGATAGAGACCTAAAGTAACAGTGGCATTAAAAACGTTAATAGTCTAAAGTTGATATGGTGGCTATATTGTGTGCAGTCATCAAAGCTGTTAGGTCACTCTTTGGTCAGAGATGTCAGTCTATCTATTTTGTCATTCTGCCATCCTTCATATATTGTCCTTATCTGTGTGGTTCAAGATGGTTTAACAACACATCTGCATTTCAGTGAGTGGAAAGTGAGAAAGGGAAGGGGCAGGCATATTGGACACAACTTAGATGATGCCCAAATCATTTCTCATAAACCACATACCCTCAGCTTGCTGCAAGAACCCTGGGAAACATAGTCAGTCTTCATTCTGGATGGTCCTCTGTCCAGCTAATAATTGGATTTTCTATCACTGTGGTAGAAGGGAAGAAGTTTGGGAAGCAGTCTCTACCATAACAGGTAAACAAAGTATTTTACACTCATTTGATTGGAAAAAAAAATTAAATTTTTGAGAACAAGTGTTGGCAATGATATGGTACAAAGCAAATTCTTATATGCTGAGAGTGGAGCATATGGTCAGTTTGGAAAACAACTTGTAATATTGATGATGTGCATATTCTCTGAGGTGGCAAGTCTGTTTGGGGGATATACTGAAATAAACCTCTCCCACATGGGCACAAGTGGATGGTTACAAGAATGAGTTCAATATTATTTAAATTATCAAAATAATTGGAAGTTTTAAAATGTCCAACAAGAGAATGAATCAATTGTGATCCATTGTATATGTAGTCATACAAAAGAATTGTATACAACAGTGAAAGTAAATGAAGTAGAACTACATGTATCAAAAAAGAAAAAGAACTTCGTGTATCATCAATAGATGAATCTTAAAAATATAATCTTAAGGCACAGAAGCAATTTGTGAAAGGATATCTGCAATCTGACACTATTTAATAAAGTTTTTAAACTACAAGGCACCTCTATGTACTGTTAATGGAAATACATATGCTGTATTTGGGGGGACCTGACAAATAGCATCCCTTTTTCATGTCCAGTTTCTGAACCAGTTGAGAAATCACATAGGAGTTAGCAAATGAAAACCAAAATATGAACTCATGACCCATAAAGGATAGATTGAAGACTGTGGCCTTCATATTAAATGAGAGCTGAAATGGTCTTGATAACTGTTGCCAGTCTAGAATTTAGAGCAGTTCACCTTTGGGAAAATTTAAAGGGTAAACTCACATCTCCTCAGCCCCTCAGTCCATCGGCTCCCTCGAATCTGATAAGAGAGGGAAGGAAAAAGAGAGTAAATCTCACCTCAGGACATATTATTTTATATACTCTCTTTAGTCCAGAACCCTGAATCAACAACTATCACTCAGCAGCCAGGGATGGAGCAAGGATCAAGGCAGGTTTAAGGAAAATCTCTCCTAAAGGAAACTAAAGAAATGAATGAGAAGTATCCTAACACTTATAACCGTCTCATGTGGATGGTAAGAACCAAATTTGACCTAGTTATTATTCCTAAGCCCTGTCTAACTCCCCAGGGACTGTAGCCCTCCAGGTTCTTCTGACCATTTACCTATTCATAAAGAATTTAATTTTTAGGAGCATTCCAACCAAATGATGGCCACTTGCATGGAGTCAAAAGTTAAGTCTTTGGTGGACATATATGATATCCTGCACATTTTTTTTTAATCTCTTAATAGTATTTTATTTAAAAGTTCACAATTAGAGCACTTGTAATAACACAAAAAGTTTAAAAGTGACAAAGGCTGCCCTGTAGCAAAGATTTTTCTTGTATGGAGAAGGAGCAAGGACTTTGTGCCTAAAATGTATAAAACTTAACATTGCATCAGGGGACACAGATCAACAGAATCTGTCCTCTGAAGGGAATGAACATAACTTCCAAAGTGGGCAGAAAGGCGTGTGCAGGATATTATCCTGCATCCTATCATTCCTAGGTTGATAGCATCCTATCAACCCCAAATAGACACACATTAGGGCTTTTCTATAACTAGTGAAAATATAATCCAGTGCTGGAGAGTGTCTAGTTAGATGTTCATTCTCATTCTAAGTTAACAGCGGTGAAAGTAAGACCATCCCACCTTTCTGAAAAACAGCTTAGCAGAAGGTGTCAAAAGCTTTAGAAATATGGAATTCCACTTCTAGGGCTCTGGCCTAAAGAAGTTGTCTGAAATGCCAATAAAGATTTGGGCACAAAATGCTTACTGTAGCATGTAGCTTCACATAAAACATCCTCCTCTTCTTTTAACTGATGCTATAATCTAAATATTCAATTATACAGGAAGAGTCAAATCATTTATTGGTTATTATGCCATAAAGTAATGTTTTACAATTATTTTTGAAAAACCTTGTGAAATAAGAAAGTTATAATTTAATATAGAATTTGTATATGTATATTGTATGTAAACTGTACATTTGCTGTACTTATAGTTCCAACTATATGCATAGAAAATGACCATCTTTTAAATGGTGCAATTATGCTTGATTTTATTCTTTATATTTTTCTGTATTTAAGAAAATTATAATAAAAACTATATTTTAAAAAGAATCTCCTTGAAAAATAAATATAGTATCATGTAATATTAAAGCTCATTCCATATATATTTTCTGTCTTTTCAGTTCTGATTTTCAACTGTCTTTTCAGTTCTAATAAAACTTTTCAGTTCACATAAAATGCATTAGATTATCCAACAAATGATTAAAATATATTTAAACTAGCACTGTTTAAAAGCTCCCTTTTATCACACCATTCAGAAATTCTGGTTTCCTTTTAAAAGAAATTATTCTTCAAGTGATGAATTTCATATTTAATTTATAGCCTTCATTATCAATTTTGCCATCCTCATCCAATTAAAACTTTTATTGGGCCCTTTGCTAAATAGACCTTTAAATTTTTATGATACGGATTGATTGCCTAATGCAGTGTTTCTCCGTCGTGTATTTGTTTATTATCTTTCTTTGAGGCACACAGGCTTCACTCCAGCTGTGGCGCAGGCTCAGTAGTAGCAGCATATAGGCTTCTTTGCCCTGTGGCATATGGGATCCTAGTTCCCCGAACAGGGATCAAACCCACGTTCCTTGCTTTGGAAGGTAGACTGCTAATCATTGGACCACCAGGGAAGTCCCCTCAACCATTTTTTGTCATCACCTCCCTTCAGAGCCTTTTTAGACATTTTTTCATAATTGCCCCCACCCCATAAAATTTTAATATCTGTTTATGTACTATGTGTATATTCATGGTTTATATCTAAAAAGTGTAAATTTTTTCACTCTCCCAAGAACTAATTTTCACCCCTTTAGTGGTGATACTGCCCTCCTTAAAAATGTGTGGCCTAAAGAAACATTTTGGGAAAATGTTATTTTAACTCTTACAATGAGTCTCAAGCCCACATGTTTTGTTTTTATAGCTGCCTGCCTCTCAAACATCATATGGTGATCATTCCAACACTGCTGCTGTGGGGAGAGAAAGACGCATTTATGGAGGTTGAGATGGCTGAAGTCACAAAGATTTATGTTAAAAACTATTTCAGGCTAACTATTTTGTCAGAAACCAGTCATTGGCTCCAACAAGAACAACCTGACATAGTGAACAAATTGATATGGACATTTCTAAAAGAAGAAACACGAAGAAAAGATTGACTTTTTCTATGAGGAATCTATAATGGAATCTCCAAATAATTTTTAAAAATTGTTCATCAACTTCTTTAAGCTTCATTAGGAAAAAATTGTTTTAATATGCTTTATTATAAATAAGTATCCTGACAAATGATATTGAAAAAAATCTGAGAATGTGTGAACTTGTAACATGTTGATTTTCTTTTGTTGTATTTTGCACAGAAAAGCATTTGCCTTAAAATGTATACACTTGGACAAAAAGGAAGCTGGAGAATGTGGCTCAATTCTGGTTTTTTTTTTGCATTCTTTACCTTGTTAATATATGGTGCCTTTTACAAATGTATATTAAAGATTATCTGTGCCATATTAAAAGGCAAATGTGTAGTGGTATAAATTTTTATTTTATTGTTCAAAAGTTCTTTTTACTATTTTTTAACCATTAAAAAATTCTGTTATCAAATATCTTGGATTTATAGTATATTTATTAGTTTGAAAGCAAATATGACAAGGTGAATGTGCATCTTAAAATAGGCCGTAAATACTACTTACACTGGGAAGAGTAACAAGAGAGGATATGAAGATTCTTACATTTACATGCATAGTTATTAAACATTATAGGGAAGCAAGTCCATTAAATTATTTGCCTTAATTCTCTAGCTAAATGGGTGAGAGATTTAGGAAAAGGATGAAAATGTCCTTTTGCCCCATTTAAAGCAAGAAGAAATGAATACTATACTTCCTATGTGCACCAGAATCTCAGTTCCACAGGGCAGAGACTTTTGTTTCATTAACTGACACAATATCCAGCATCTAGAATAAGAGCCTGATTCTTTGGGTGAACTCAAATATTTGCTAAATGAATAAATAAATTATCTGATATACTGTTAGGCACTGTGGGGGAAATATGAAAGAAAAGTAATATCATAATATTGATCTTTCCCTTAAGAAGTATACACAGAATGCATGTGTGCATGCTAAGTTGCTTTAGTCATGTCTGACTCTTTGCGACCCTATGGACTGTGGCCCGCCAGGCTCCTCTGTCCATGGGATTCTCCAGGCAAGAATACTGGAGTGGACTGCCATGCCCTCCTTCAGGGGATCTCCTTGACTCAGGGATCAAACCTATGTCTCTTACGTTTCCTGCATTGGCAGGTGGGTTCTTTACCACTAGCACCACCTGGGAATGCAGTTAAATTAAACAAGGGTTCAAAAGAGTAATGAACATTACAAATAAGAGTGAGAAAGGAATTCCCTGATCCAGTGGTTAGGACTTGACCCTTGCACTGCTGGGCCTAGGTTCAATCCCTGGTCAGGGAACTAAGGTCCCACAAGGGTGTGGTCCAAAAAAAAAAAGGGAAGAATTACAAAATAGAGGATGATGCCAATTTAAGAGATTACTACTCATTCTCTTGGGTTGCTCTCATTTGGAATGGGAGACAACCAGTAACAATGCCAAATCATGGCTTTTTTAGAGTCTACAACTGTGTTCCTAATGTTTCCCTCACTAAGCATAGTTCTGAGAAGTGACAGAAGTAAGTGGAATGTCTCTAAATATTCTTATTATCGTATCCTAGCAACACATGTTTACCAATAAAAGCCCAATTTTCTATATACACTGTGGTATATGAGGTACTTCTACCTCCTAACCTTGCAAGGTAGGGAGTGTCACCACTTTAGAGATGTAAAAATGAGATTGATCACTGCCTGCACCATAAGAGTCAGAACCAGGATCTGACCTAGATCCATTTGGTTGTAAAGTCCATAATCTTTCCACTTAGATCACATTCTGTTTAACAGTCTTTGGTATCCATACTGCTCTTCCTATTTTATGGGTAACCTGGTATATTCCAATAATTAGAAACATCTTTCAGAAACCTACAATTTGACTTTGAATTCTGAAGGAATTTAAATTAGCAAATAGCAAACAGGAATATTTGATACAGCAGATGCTACAAACTATAGCAGAGAGCCTGTTTCAACCAACTTTGATTATGCTTCCCTCTTGATCATTTTCAAAGGGCAGCAACTAAGGAAGGAACAAGACTTTACTGACCATGTGTCGTGACACAATAAAGTAATCCTGACTTATTTTAACAAAAGCCTGTTTCTGACATATGTGATCTTAAGGTTTCTTGTTGTTGTTACTTATGTCACTTTGGAATGCTGACCAGTTCATCTGGACTAATATTAAGAATATGGGTCGAAATGTGCCATGGCTGATCCTGGCCTATGATAATGGTGTTTTCTAATTTTCATTGGATGTTTCCATAGAAGAGTGCTTGCAACAGATATAAAGCCTCAGGAGTGCCATCAGTTAAACATAGTATAAAGAGACAGTCCTGTCTCTGCAAAAATCAATTTGTAGGAAGAGTAAATAAATTTGACTTACCAATTGCCAAATCATCTCACAGTAAGCAAACTTGACTGGTAAAGGCATTTAAATTAAAAAGTTGTGATTAACACATACTCATCTATTTGATAGGTCCTTCAGTTCAGTTCAGTTCAGTCGCTCAGTCGTGTCTGACTCTTTGCGACCCCATGAATCGCAGCACGCCAGGCCTCCCTGTTCATCACCATCTCTCGGAGTTCACTCAGACTCACATCCATCGAATCAGTGATGCCATCCAGCCATCTCATCCTTGGTCATCCCCTTCTCCTCCTGCCCCCAATCCCTCCCAGCATCAGAGTCTTTTTCAATGAGTCAACTCTTCGCATGAGGTGGCCAAAGTACTGTTTTCAGCTTTAACATCATTCCTTCCAGAGAAATTCCAGGGTTGATCTCCTTCAGAATGGACTGGTTGGATCTCCTTGCAGTCCAAGGGACTCTCAAGAGTCTTCTCCAACACCACACTTCAAAAGCATCAATTCTTCGGCGATCAGCCTTCTTCACAGTCCAACTCTCACATCCATACATGACCACAGGAAAAACCATAGCCTTGACTAGACGGACCTTAGTCGGCAAAGTAATGTCTCTGCTTTTACTTTTCCTATTTGGAACCAGTCTGTTGTTCCATGTCCAGTTCTAACTGTTGCTTCCTGACCTGCATACAGATTTCTCAAGAGGCAGGTTAGGTGGTCTGGTATTCCCATCTTTTTCAGAATTTTCCACAGTTTATTGTGATCCACACAAAGGCTTTGGCATAGTCAATAAAGCAGAAGTAGATGTTTTTCTGGAACTCTCTTACTTTTTCCATGATCCAGCAGATGTTGGCAATTTGATCTCTGGTTCCTCTGCCTTTTCTAAAACCAGCTTGAACATCAGGGAGTTCACGGTTCACGTATTGCTGAAGTCTGGCTTGGAGGATTTTGAGCATTACTTTACTAGCATGTGAGATAGGTCCTTAGTAGGTATATAATAGACAACAGAAGTTGTTATGTGAAAATAATTTACTAAGCATATATGTCAAAAGGAGGCCATTTACAAAAAAGCAGAAAAGATTGTACTGTTGATATGGTTCTGATTCTCCTGTTACATCATTTACCATTTTTGATTCTTCTGATTTTAAAGGTAATACATCATTTCCTATTAACTCACAATTGCCTCAAAGCATTCCAATTATGTGCAAACAGAAAGAGCACTTAAATATAGGGAAGGGGGGCACTCCGGGGGCTGCCCCCAGATCCAAGCTACAGGAAGAGCACTTAAATATAGGGAAGGGGGGCACTCCGGGGGCTGCCCCCAGATCCAAGCTACAGGCGTCCTGAGACTACAGAAAAGTCGGCCTCATGGCACAGCCCACCTTGGACTTCGAGCCTGCGAAGTTGGACTCCGAGTCTGCGGTGCTGAGCTCCAGGTCTCCGCCGTTGGACTCCGAGTCTGCGGTGCTGAGCTCCACGTCTCCGCCGTTGGACTCTGAGGCTGCGGTGCTGAGCTCCACGTCTCCGCCGTTGGACTCTGAGGCTGCGGTGATGGACGCCAAGGCTGCGTTGGAATCCGCCTTCAGCCGAGAGACGAAGAAGTCCCTGTTCCCGCCGGCAGTGGACAACCCCTTCATGCAGCACACGCATATCAGCGCGTGGCGCTGGGCCTACATCGTGCTCATGGGGACCGTGCTGGTGCCCGTGCGGGTGTCCTGCATTGCCTTCCTCATCATCTTCCTCTGGCCCGTGGCTGCGCTTTCCACCATAGGCCGTCGCGCTCAACCAACCCAGCCGGCCAAGAAATGGAGAAGACTGGCGCAACCAACTCTGAAGTTCTTGTTTCAGGTGACTTTCTTTTTAGCAGGGTTCCTGGTTAAAGTGAAAGGGAAGAAAGCAACCCGAGATGAGGCCCGCATCTTCGTGGCAGCCCCGCACTCCAGCTTCTTTGATGCGATCGCCTGTGTCGTGGCAGGGTTACCCTCAGTGGTCTCTGCGAGTCAGAACGCGAATATCCCGGTGGCTGGGAAATTCTTATTGTCGACGCAGCCGGTGCTTGTGACCCGAGAGGACCCCAATTCCAGGAAGACCACCCGGGAGGAAATCCTGAAGCGAGTGACATCTAACAGAAAGTGGCCACAGATCCTGATTTTCCCAGAAGGAGTGTGTACTAACCGCAGCTGTCTGGTCACTTTTAAACTAGGGGCCTTCTCTCCAGGGGTGCCTGTGCAGCCAGTGCTGCTCAGGTACCCAAACCCCCTGGACACGGTGACCTGGACCTGGCAGGGGTTTACAGGCTTCCAGGCCTGTATGTTGACCCTGAGTCAACCGTTCACCAGGGTAGAAGTTGAGTTTATGCCTGTTTATATTCCAAACGTCCAGGAGAAAAAAGACCCTGTCCTTTTTGCCAATACAGTGAGGATCATCATGGCCAATGCTCTTGGGGTGCCCGTGACAGAGCACACTTACGAAGACTGCAGACTGATGATTTCTGCAGGTAACCTTCAACTACCCATGGAAGCTGGTTTGGTGGAATTTACAAAAATTAGCCAGAATTTAAAGTTAGATTGGGATAATATTCATCAGTACTTGGATAAATATGCTGAAATTGCAGTTGCCTCAAAAGGAGGGAAGGTAGGAATTGAGGAGTTTGCGAATTATTTGAAACTCCCAATTTCAGAGCCCTTGCAACAACTTTTTGCCCTCTTTGACAGGAATAACAATGGCACCATAGACTTCAGAGAGTATGTGATAGGTCTGACCGTCCTATGCAATCCTGTCAACACTGAAAAGATCCTGCAAATGTCATTTAAGCTTTTTGATCTTGATAAAGATGGTTTCATAACTGAACAGGAATTAGCGGCTATACTTCGGGCAGCTTTTGGAGTACCAGATCTTGACGTTTCCACACTCTTTCGGGAGATAGCTGGACCAAACTCAGACCACATTTCATACAGGACCTTTAAGAAATTTGCCCTGAAGCATCCAGCATATGCCAAGTTATTTAGTTCATACTTAGACCTCCAGGCAGCCTATGTATATTCATTACCACAACCAGTACAGGCTTGATGATTGCATTCAGATGTTAAAGTCAGCCCTGAAAATGGTGAAAGTAACATCCAAGTTGAAACTATGATTGAAATAAAAATTATCCTTTGAGGAAAAATACAATGGTTTTTATTCTAAGTGGCCTGTGCACTTAATTATGATATTTAAAGTTTATTTAAGGAATATATATTTCAATTTGATTTTACAGTACCTAATTTTCTTCTTAAGATAGTAAGTTTGTTTCAGTGTGGTCTAAAGGTAGAAAAATAAGAAATCTGCTTATAACTTTGTTCACTTAGCATGGTGCCTTTATTATTCTGCTTCAAGTAAGTAAAATAAGTAAATAAGTAAAAATGAAGTGCCTTCTTTTGCTAAAGTAAAGCCAGAGGAACATTATAGCCCACCACCTCTCCCTCACTGTTGCAGAGAAAATATCTCATTAAGAGCTCTATTAGCAATAAATACATTATTGCCATCATTATTCTCTCCAAAAAGGATTGGATCTGCTGCATAAAGCCTTCTTTGCTCTTTCTCAGAGTGGACGATGTCCATATTTTACAAGACAAAATAAAAATAAACATCAGGAAGATATAGTACTCGTAGTACCATTGAAACAGTTATAAATGGCATAGCTGCCTGTATTTTTTTTTTAAGCTATGAAAGTGATTATTGAGAATGTGAAAAGAAATCACAAGAGACTGCAATATCTGGAAAGCTAGCTAATATAATAGACATAGTTGCTATAAATACAGAAATTCTGAGAAATTCTGTTATGTATGATTCTCACCAAAAGCAGAAAAGTTTATAGTTGCATGTTCTGCATTACTGAGAATATTCCTTCCATTCTGACTAGGCACTCATGAAAACTGAGGCTTCTGCTTACTTTTTTGTACTTTCTTCATTATCTACATACTCCCAGCATCCTTTGCTATAAGACATCTTCACAGAGTGATGTGATCTTGAGCCCTAACCCTTCATGTCACTTTGTAGGACAAATCAGTGTAGTATTCTTAGAAGCCATTCCTACACCAGGACAGGAAACTACAACTTATCCAGATGTAGAAGTGATTTTGAACCAATAAATATGCCTTGCTAACTCAAACTACTGTATCCACAACTCAGGTTGTGGCTGAATCCCCAGAATGCCTATAGCCACTTAATGCCACCAGATAAGAAAGGACATTTGACTAAGGAGAAAGAGTCTTGATCACTTGTAGTCAAAATCTCTTACTCTTGCAAACCTTACAAAAACATACCCAAGTAGACACATTCCTAGGGCTCTGCACCTACTAGAGCTTTGCAAGGGCTTGTGCAAGTGGGGTCCCTAAAGCTTAAATGTTGTTAGTTAGCTTCCCAGTCCACTCCTGTACTCTTGCCTGGAAAATCCCATGGATGAAGGAGCTTGGAAGGCTGCAGTCCACAGGGTCCCTGAGGGTCGGACACGACTGAGCAACTTTACTTTCAGTTTTCACTTTCATGCATTGGAGAAGGAAATGGCAACCCACTCCAGTGTTCTTGCCTGGAGAATCCCAGGGATGGAGGAGCCTGGAGAGCTGCCGTCTATGGGGTCGCACAGAGTTGGACACGACTGAAGTGACTTAGCAGCAGCAGCAGCTTCCCAGTATTTCGAAAAAGTAGAAAGAAGATATAAGAATGGGAGAAAGGTAAGCAGATGGAGAAAGCTTAATGAAAGGGAAAGAAAAAAATCCGATTTTGAATTAATTTCCGTGCAGTTCAGATTTGAGAAAAGAAGATGGATAAGTGACGTTTCATAATCCACATTATTTTAGTCCATTTGGGCTGCTATAACAAAAATGCCATAGGCTGGGTGCCTTAAACAACCAAAATGTATTTCTCGCAACTCTGGAGGCTACAAGGTTTAAGATCACTGCACTGGCAGATTCAGTGTCTGGTGACAGCCTGCTTCTTGGTTCATAGATGTCTTCTCACTGTGTACTTACCTGGCCAAAGGGGCAGAGGGAGCTCTCTGGGGTCTCTCTTATTTATTTTTTCTAATTTTTATTTTTGGTTGTGCAGTATAGCTTGTAGAATCTTATTTCCTCTAGAAGTGCTTGAACCAGTGCCCTAGACAGCGAAAGCACATAGTCCTAAGCACTGCACCTCTGCAGCATCCCCTGGACACTAATCACTCTTAGGCAGGCTCTTTCCTTGAGACATAATCATCTCCCCTTGGGGATGATCTCCCCTATCTCCAAATACTATCACATTGGGGATTAAGTTTCCATATGTGAATTTTGGGAAGACACAAATATTCATTCTCTAGCACCCACCCAGATTGATAGTCCCATGAAAATAGTGCACACATATGTAATTAAAATGCAGTAATTTTGCTTTAATTTTTATTTATTTGGCTGCACCGAGTGTTAGTTGTGGCATGCAGGATCTTTAACTGTAGCATGTGAACTCTTAAGATGTGGCATGTGGCATCTAGTTTCCCGATCAGGGATGAAATCTAAGTCCCTTGCAACAGGAGCCAGGAGTCTGCTTAACTACCAGGAAAGTCTCTGCTGCTGCTGCTAAGTCGCTTCAGTTGTGTCCTGCTCTGTGCGACCCCAGAGACGGCAGCTCACCAAGGCTCCCCCGTCCCTGGGATTCTCCAGGCAAGAACACTGGAGTGGGTTGCCATTTCCTTCTCCAATGCATGAAAGTGAAAAGTGAAAGTGAAGTTGCTCAGTCATGTCCAACCCTCAGCGACCCCATGGACTGCAGCCATCCAAGCTCCTCCATCCATGGGATTTTCCAGGCAAGAGTACTGGAGTGGGGTGCCATTGCCTTCTCTGAGGGAAGTCCCTGCAATGATCTTTTTTAATGTATTGGAAATTACTCATTTAAATAAGAGATTTCACTTAAAAAAAGTTACCAAGGTATATTTTTACTCAAACAATGGTATTATAACTGAAATATTCAGTAAACTTTGAATTATTTCTAATTAGATAGTGAGCTATACAAAATATGGGCTTTCCTGATGGCTCAGAGGTAAAAAATCTGCCTGCCAATACAGGAGACATAAGAGATGAGGGTTCACTCCCTGGGTCAGGAAGATTCCCTTGAGAAGGAAATGGCAACCCATTCCAGTATTCTTGCCTGGGAAATCCCATGGACAGAGTAGCCTGTTGGGCTGCAGTCCATGGGATGGCAAAAGAGTCGAACACGACTGAGTGACTAAATGACAACATACAAAATATCAGAGTCATTATTTCATTATCTCTACAAAATGTTAAACACGGCTTTATCTAAACTCTCTTTAACACATAACATTTTTTATTGAAGTATATTTGATATACAATATTATATAAATAACAGGTGTACAGTATAGTGATTCACAATTTTTAAAGGTTATACTCCATGTATAGTTATTATAAAATATTAGCTATATTCCCTGTGTTGTACAATATATTTTTGTAGCTTATTTTATACGTAATAATATACCTCTTAATTCCCTACTCCTATTTGCAACCCCTGTCTCTCTCCCCTGTGGTAACCACTAGTTTGTTTTCTATCTCTGTAAAAGGTAACACTTAAATTTTTTATTGTAAAATGCATACAGATTAAAAACTATATCAGACAAATCTGTAGCTAATAATAATTATGTGAGTATATTATATATTATAAATGTAATCTATTTTAAGATAAACACTGTTGCAGCTAACTCAGATCAAGACATTAAAACTTTTCAGCGTACAAGTTCTTCTATGCCCCCAATCATAATTACAATCTCGTCCTTCTTCCCCAAATTAGATTATTTTCTTGATTTTTTTATAGTTTCGCTTTCTGTATCTCTTTACGTTTTTATTACCTAAATATGCACGCTTTGATACTGTGATGGTAAATTATATATGTTGTGAAATAATAGAAAATATGTATTGGCCTTTGCCCCAGTTCCTAACACAAAGTTCCTAAAAACTCTAGTATTTTCCTAAGTGATAAGAGGATTAGGTTTCCCAGGTGGCAGCTAGTGGTAAAGAACCCCCTGCCAATGCAGGAGACATAAGAGATGAGGGTTCAGTCCCTGGGTTGGGAAGATTCCCTGGAGCAGGGCATGGATATCCACTCCAGCATTCTTGCCTGGAGAATCCCACGGACAGAGGAGCCTGATGGGCTACAGCCCATAGGGTATCAAAGAATAGGACACAACTGAAGCAATTTAGCACACGTGCAAGAGCATTAGGAGCATCCTTAGTTTTAATATTTGGTCTTCGATCCCCATTCTTGACATAGGGTTTCTAAATCCCTCAGGATTTTGTGAGTGATAGGAGACTCTCTGTTCTTTTGAGGTGACTCTTGGGCTTCTGGATGGGGGCTAGTCACCAGAAAGATCAACCTGTGATTAGAAGCTTGAAATCTTCACCCCTTCATTCTCTAGAGGGGCTGGAAAGAGAGTTAATGATCAGTCAACTTATGTGATGAAGCCTCCATAAAAGTCTTCAAAGCATAGATTTTGGAGAGCTTCCGGGTTGGTGAATACATGGAGGTGCTGCCAGAGTTGCACAGTCAGAGAGGACATGGAAGCTCTGTGCCCTTTCCTATATACCTTGCCTCTCTCCACTGGATGCTTGCTGCTGTTGCTGCTAAGTCACTTCAGTCGTGTCCGACTGTGTGTGACCCCATAGACAGCAGCCCACCAGGCTGCCCCGTCCCTGGGATTCTCCAGGCAAGAACACCAGAGTGGGTTGCCATATCCTTCTCCAATGCATGAAAGTGAAAAGTGAAAGTGAAGTCGCTCAGTCGTGTCCGACTCCTAGCGACCTCATGGACTGCAGCCTACCAGGCTCTGTCCATGGGATTTTCCAGGCAAGAGTACTGGAGTGGGTTGCCATTGTCTTCTCCAACTGGATGCTTACTTGTATCTTTTATCATATCCTTTTATAATAAACTGGCAAACAGGAAGAAAACTGTTCCCCTAGGTTCTGTCAGCTGCTCTAGCAAATTAATTGAACCCAAGCAGAGGATTATGGAAACCTTCTGTTTATAGGTGATTGGTCCGAATCACAGTAACAGCCTGGACTTGCAATTGGCATCTGAAGGAGGGGGCAGTCTTGTGGGACTGAACCTTTAACCTGCTGGATCTGATGCTACCTCCACATAATGTCAGAGTTGAGTTAAATTGTCTGGCATCCAGCTGGTATCACAGAATTGGTTGGTGCGTGTAAAACACTCCACGTATTTGGTGTCATAAATGTTGTGAATGTTGTGGTAGTGTGAGAGTAAAGGAGAGACACACAAGAAGAGAAGAGTGAATATTTTCTAAACATATGTCCACTTGGCTAGGCCATGGTACCCATATATCAGTATTTGGTCAGTCATTACTCTAGATGTAAAGGTATTTTTTAGATGAGATTAACATTTAAGTGAGAAGACTTTGAGTAAAGCATATTACTTTCTATAATATGAGTAGGTCTTTCAGAAAGGATAATTTAAATAAGATAATTAAACATTTATTCTGCCTTGGCAGTATGAAATGTATATCTGAATATCCAGTATTTCTAATAGATGAGGGAGAATTCTTCACAAGAAGATTTCCAGCAAATTTCTATCAAATAAATGTAGAAAAAGTGATAGAATTATAAAATGATTTTACTCCACAGTTAACTGATTAAAATAAGTCTTCCACAGATAAAACTATCAGATGAAAATTAATGGTATATTTTAGCAACATTAAACTGGGGATAACTAAAAATTATGTGCCTTCTGATTTGATTCAAAATGAATTACTTCTTGTAGAAGGCAGAATAATGCCTGCTCTGCTCCCTCTGCCCCGAAAGATGTCCATGTTCCTAATTCTAGAATCTGTGAATGTGTTAGGTTACATGGCAAAGAGGAATTAAGGTTTCAGATGGAATTAAGGTGGCTAATTAGGTGGCCTTAAAGTTGCTCAGTCATGTCCAACTCTTTGCGACCCCATGGACTGTAGCCCACCAGGCTCCTCCATCCATGGAATTTTCTAGGCAAGAGTACTGGAGTAGGTTGCCATTTCCTTCTCCAGGGGATCTTCCCGACCCGGGGATTGAACCTGGATCTCCCACATTGCAGGCAGATGCTTTTACCATTTGAGCCACCAGGGAATCCCAAAACAAGGAGATTCTCCTGGATTATCCACTTTGTCCCCAGTAATCACAACAGTCCTCAAAAGAGGGAGAAGGAAGGAGAAGACTTCAGGATGGTGCAATGTAAGAAGGACTCAGCCTGTTAGCTTTGATGATGGAGAAGCAAAGCCAAGAACTGAAGAACATAGGCAGCCTTGAGAAGCTGGAAAAGACAAGGAAACTCTGGCCTAGAGCCCTCAGTAAGGGATGCAGCCTGGCCCAAGCTGGATTTTAGCCCAGTGAGATCCATGTGATCTCTCATCTAGAACCAGACATCTTGGAATGTGAAGTCAAGTGGGCCTTAGAAAGCATCACCACAAACAAAGCTAGTGGAGGTGATGGAATTCCAGTAGAGCTATTTCAAATCCTGAAAGATGATGCTGTGAAAGGGCTGCACTCAATATGCCAGCAAATTTGGAAAACTCAGCAGTGGCCACAGGAGTGGAAAAGGTCAGTTTTCATTCCAATCCCAAAGAAAGGCAATGCCAAAGAATGCTCCAACTACCGCACAATTGCACTCATCTCACATGCTAGTAAAGTAATGCTCAAAATTCTCCAAGCTAGGCTTCAGCAATACATGAACTGTGACCTTCCTGATGTTCAAGCTGGTTTTAGAAAAGGCAGAGGAAACAGATCAAATTGCCAACATCCGCTGGATCATGGAAAAAGCAAGAGAGTTCCAGAAAAACATCTACTTCTGCTTTATTGACTATGCCAAAGCCTTTGACGACGTGAGTCTGAGTGAACTCCAGGAGTTGGTGATGGACAGTGAGACCTTGCGTGCTGCGATTCATGGGATCGCAAAGAGTCGGACACGACTGAGCAACTGAACTGAACTGAACTGAGATCCACGTGGGACTTCCAACTTATATAACTGAAAGTAAAAAATATGTATTGTTTTTAAGCCACAAAGTCTGTGGTGATTTGTTAAAGCAGCAATGCTGCTGCTGCTGCTAAGTCGCTTCAGTCATGTCCGACTCTGTGCGACCCCATAGATGGCAGCCCACCCGGCTCTCCCGTCCCTGGGATTCTCCAGGCAAGAATACTGGAGTGGGTTGCCATTTCCTTCTCCCATGCATGAAAGTGAAAAGTGAAAGTGAAGTCGTGTCCGACTCCTAGCGATCCCATTGACTGCAGCCTACCAGGCTCCTCCATCCATGGGACCTTCCCGCAAGAGTACTGGAGTGGGTTGCCATTGCCTTCTCCATATACCACTTATAAAATTCTTTTTACTAAAAAGCTGAACTTGAATAAAATGAACCAGAGATCAAATTATCAACATTCGCTGGATCATGGAGAAAGTGAGAGTTCCAGAAAAGCATCTACTTCTGCTTCATTGACTACCTAAAGCCTTTGACTGTGTGGATCACAACAAACTGTGGAAAATTCTTAAAGACATGGGAATACCAGGCCACCTTACCTGCCTCCTGAGCAACCTATATGCAGGTCATAAGCAACAGTTAGAAGTAGACATGGAACAACTGACTGATGAAAAATTGGGAAAGGAGTACATCAAGGCAGTATAGTGTCACCATGCTTATTTAACTTATATGCAGAGTGCATTCTCCTGCGTGCTCAGTCTATCAGTCATATCTGACTCTTTGCGATGCTGTGGACTGTAGCCTGCCAGGCTCCTCTGTCAATGAGATTCTCCAGGCAAGAATACTGGAGTGGGTTGCCATGACCTCTTCGAGGGGATCTTCCCAACTCAGAGATCAAACCTGATTCTCCTTTGTCTCCTGCTTTGGCAGGTGGGCTCTTTACTGCTAGCGCCACCTGGGAAGCCTGTATATGCAGAATACATCATGTGAAATGCTGGGTTGGATGAATCAACCATAAGCTGAAATCAAGATTGCTGGGAGAAATATCAACAACCTCATATGCAGATGATATACCACTCTAATTGCAGAAAGTGAAAAGGAACTAAACAAACTCTTGATGAGAGTGAAAGAGGAGAGTGAAAAGGCTGGCTTGAAACTCAACATTAAAAAACTAAGATCATGGCATCTGGTCCCATTACATTATGTCAAATAGAAGAAGGAAAAGCGGAAGCAGTGACAGATTTTATTTTCTTGGCTCCAAAATCATTGCAGATGAGGACCGCAACCATGAAATTCAAAGATGCTTGCTCCTTGAAAGGAAAGATATAAAAACCTAGACAGCATATTAAAAAGCAAAGGCATTACTTGGCTGACAAAGGTTCAAATAGTCAAAGCTATGGTTTTTCCTGTAGTCATGTATGAACGCGAGAGTTGAACCATAAAGATGGCTGAGTGCCAAAGAATTGATGCTTTCGAATCATAGTGCTGGAGAAGACTCTTGAGAGTCCCTTGGACTGCAAGGAGATCCAACCAGTCCATCCTAAAGGAAATCATTCCTGAATTCATTGGAAGAACTGATGCTAAAGCTGAAGCTCCAATACTCTGACCACTTAATGGGAAAAACTGACTTATTGGTAAAGTCCCTAATTCTGGGAAACACTGAAGGCAAAAGGAAAAGGGGCAGCAGAGGATGAGATGGTTAGATAGTATCATGGACTCAATGGGCACGAATCTGAGAAAACTGGGAGACAGTGGAGAACCGAGGAGCCTGGCATGCTACAGTCCATGGGGTTGCAAAGAAGAGACAACTTAGCGACTGAACAACAACAAAAAATAAGCCTCTTATTTCTTTTTGTACAATTTCCATTTACAGGAAATATATGGGATAAATGAGCATACCAAATGAGGCTTGCAGAAAGCAGTCAAATGTAAAATGTGACATACTCTACAGCTCAAATTGCTTAGGCTTCTGCCACAATGTCAAAGTCATGAGGGAAAATACAGGAGAGGGAACTCTTTTAAATTAGAAGAAACTCAGGAGACAAAAGAACCAAATATAACCCTGTATCTTGTTTGAATGGAGAAGGCAATGGCACCCCACTCCAGTACTCTTGCCTTGAAAATCCCATGGATTGAGGAGCCTGGTAGGCTGCAGTCCATGGGGTCGCGAAGAGTCAGACACGACTGAGCGACTTCACTTTCACTTTTCACTTTTCACTCTTTGGAGAAGGAAATGGCAACCCACTCCAGTGTTCTTGCCTGAAGAATTACAGGGACGGGGGAGCTTGGTGGGCTTCCGTCTGTGGGGTTGCACAGAGTCGGACACGACTGAAGTGACTTAGCAGCAGCAGCATATTGTCTGAAAACTGATCCAAACAAATCAACTTTAAAATATAGTTTGTACAATAGTTGGGAAAATTTTACAATGGGCTATATATTAAATGGAATTATTATCAATTAATAAGGAATACCATTAGTGGTTTGGTAATGTAAGGCAATGGCAACCCACTCCAGTACTCTTGCTTGGAAAATCCCATGGACAGAGGAGCCTGGTAGGCTGCAGTCCATGGGGTCGCTAAGAGTTGGACACGACTGAGTGACTTCACTTTCACTTTTTACTTTCATGCATTGGAGAAGGAATTGGCAACCCACTCCAGTGTTCTTGCCTGGAGAATCCCAGGGATGGTGGAGCCTGGTGGGCTGCTGTCTATGGGGTCGCACAGGGTCGGACATGACTGAAGTGACTTAGCAGCAGCAGCAGCAACAATGCTATACCAGAAAACGTACAGTTTTTTTAAGAGATGCAAACTGAAGTATATAGGAGTAAAATGCAATGATTTGGGTTTTCCTGGTGGGCTGCTGTCTATGGGGTCGCACAGGGTCGGACATGACTGAAGTGACTTAGCAGCAGCAGCAGCAACAATGCTATACCAGAAAACGTACAGTTTTTTTAAGAGATGCAAACTGAAGTATATAGGAGTAAAATGCAATGATTTGGGTTTTTACTTGTAAAATTATAGAAGAAAGGGAAGAAAGAAAGAGAAAGAATGGAAAGAAGAAAGGACTGAAGGAGAAGGGAAAAGGAGGGAGGAAGGAAAAAAGGAAGGAAGCAATAAAAGATGACAAAGGAAAGAAAAATTGGTACAGTATATATACCCAAATCTTCATAATTGCTTATTTATATTTATTTGTTAATAATAGCCACAGCCTTGTCTAACTCAATGAAACTATGAGCCATGCTGTGGAATACAAGTCTCTGCCCCAACCAGTAATGCTGAAGAAGCTGAAGTTGAACAGTTCTATGAAGACCTACAAGATCTTTTTGAACTAACACCCAAAATGTCTTTTTCATTATACGGGACTGGAATGCAAAAGTAGGAAGTCAAGAGATACCTGGTATAACATGTAAATTTGGCCTTGAGGTACAAAATGAAGCAGGTCAAAGGCTAACAGAGTTTTGCCAGGAGAACGCACTGGTCATAACAAACACTCTCTTCCAAAAACACAAGAAAAGACTTTACACATGGACATCACCAGATGGTCAATACCAAAATCAGATTGATTATATTCTTTGCAGCCAAAGATGGAGAAGCTCTACACAGTCAGCAAAAACAAGACTGGGAACTGACTGTGGCTCAGATCATGAACTCCTTATTGCAAAATTCAGACTGAAATTGAAGACAGTAGGGAAAACCACTAGACCATTCAGGTATGACCTAAATCAAATCCCTTAGGATTATACAGTGGAAGTGACAAATAGATTCCAGGTATTAGATCTGATAGAGTGCCTGAAGAACTATGGATGGAGATTCGTGACATTGTACAGGAGGCAGTGATCGAGAACATCCCCAAGAAAAAAAAATGGAAAAAGGCAAGATGGTTGTCTGAGGAGGCCTTACAAATAGCTGTGAATAAAAGAGAAGCGAAAGGCAAAGGAGAAAAGAAAAGATATGCCCATTTGAATGCAGAGTTCCAAAGAATAGCAAGGAGAGATAAGAAAGCCTTCCTCAGTGATCAATGCAAAGAAATAGAGGAAAACAATAGAATGAGAAAGACTAGAGATCTTTTCAAGAAAATTAGAGATACCAAGGGAAAATTTCATGCAAAAAATGTGCACAATAAAGGACAGAAATGGTATGGACTTAAGAGAAGCAGAAGATATTAAGGAGAGGTGGCAAGAATACATAGAAGAACTATACAAAAAAACCTTTATGACTCAGATAACCACAATGGTGTGATCACTCACCTAGAGCCAGACATCCTGGAATGCGGAAGTCAAGTGGGCCTTAGGAAGCATCACTACAAACAAAGCTAGTGGAAGTGATGGAATTCCAGTTGAGCTGTTTCAAATCCTAAAAGATGATGCTGTGAAAGTGCTGCACTCATTATGCTGGCAAATTTGGAAAACTCAGCAGTGGCCACAGGACTGGAAAAGGTCAGTTTTCATTCCAATCCCAAAGAAAGGCAATGCCAAAGAATGTTCAAACTACTGCACAATTGTACTCATCTCACATGCTAGCCAAGTAATGCTCAAAATTCTCCAAACCAGGCTTCAACAGTACCTGAACTGTGAACTTCTAGATATTCAAGCTGGATTTAGAAAAGGCAGAGGAACCAGAGATCAAACTGCCAACATCCGTTGGATCATCAAAAAAGCGAGAGAGTTCCAGAAAAACATTTACTTCTGCTTTATTGACTATGCCAAAGCCTTTGACTGTGTGGATCACAACAAACTGTGGAAAATTCTTCAAGAAATGGGAATACCAGACCACCTGACCTGCCTCCTGAGAAATCTGTATGCAGGTTAGAAAGCAACAGATAGAACTGAACATAGAACAACAGACTGATTCCAAATCGGAAAAGGAGTACATCAAGGCTGTACACTGTCACCCTGCTTATTTAAATTATATGCAGAGTACATCATGTGAAATGCTGGGCTGGATGAAGCACAAGCTGGAATCAAGATTGCTGGGAGAAATATCAATAACCTCAGATATGCAGATGATACCACCCTTATGGCAGAAAGTGAAGAACTAACAAGCCTCTCTAAAGAGCCTCTTGATGAAAGTGAAACAGGAGAGTGAAAAGTTGGCTTAAAACTCAACATTCAGAAAACTAAGATCATGGCATCCATGATGGGCAGTCGATCTGAAGTGATCTGGATGGACGATCTGAAGTGATTGTCCCATCACTTCTTGGTAAATAGATGGGGAAATAATGGAAACAGTGAGAGACTTTTTGGGGGGGGATCCCCAAAAATCTCTGCAGATGGTGACTGCAGCCATGAAATTAAAAGACGCTTGCTCCTTGGAAGGAAAGCTATGACCAAGCTAGACAGTGTATTAAAAAGCAGAGATATTACTTTGCCAACAA
This sequence comes from Cephalophus harveyi, assembly GCA_006410635.1. NCBI lineage: Eukaryota > Metazoa > Chordata > Mammalia > Artiodactyla > Bovidae > Cephalophus > Cephalophus harveyi. The sequence goes on along the minus strand of SJYT01029429.1, from coordinate 278,927 downwards.
AGGTCGGTCTAGTCAAGGTTATGGTTTTTCCAGTAGTCATGTATGGATGTGAGAGTTGGACTAAAGAAAGCTGAGCACCGAAGAATTGATGCTTTTGAACTGTGGTGTTGGAGAAGACTCTTGAGAGTCCCTTGGACAGCAAGGAGATCCAACCAGTCCATCCTAAAGGAAATCAGTCCTGAATATTCATTGGAAGGACTGACGTTGAAGGTGAATACTTTGGCCACCTCATAGGAAGAACTGACTCACTGGAAAAGACCCTGATGCTGGAAAAGATTTAAATCAGGAGGAGACAGGATGACAGAGGATGAGATGGTTGGATGGCATCACCGACTCAATGGACATGGATCTGAGTAAGTTCTGGGAGTTGGTGATGGACAGGGAGGCCTGTCGTGCTGCAGTCCATGGGGCCGCAAGTAGTCAGATGTGACTGAGCAACTGAACTGGTCTGAACTGATTTGTTTGTTTGTTTGAAATGCTTCATAGGAAAACATTTTTAAAGAAAGAAAAAACACTTCCAAGATAATTGCTTTTTCATGAAATCATAGTGCTTGGAGTGCTTTTTTGCCTTCCAAGGCAATTTTACCACATGAGGATCATAGTTAAGGCCAACCCTAAATAAAATTATGAGTTTAGTTTGTTTACACTCAGAGCTCCTGTTACAGTAGGACTTTCTAGTGTTCTTGATCATAAAGGCTCTGAGGGAAAATTTTTGATAATTTCACTCCTATTAAGGTATAAATGACTACATTTGTAAATATACTGCTGCTACTGCTGCTGCTGCTAAGTTGCTTCAGTCGTGTCCGACTCTATGCGACCCCTTAGACGGCAGCCCACCAGGCTCCCCCGTCTCTGGGATTCTCCAGGCAAGAATACTGGAGTTGGTTGCCACCTCCTTCTTCAATGTGTGAAAGTGAAGTTGCTCAGTCGTGCCCGACTTCACGACCCCATGGACTACAGCCTACCAGGCTCCTCCATCCATGGGATTTTCCAGGCAAGAGTATTGGCGTGGGTTGCCATTGCCTTCTCTGGTAAATATACTAAAATAAGAATAATATTTTAAATAAAAAATTTCAGATTGTGGAATACATAGCACCATTAACACTATTTTTGTTTTGTTTTGAAAGAGGGTACTTTTTCTTGAATTACTTCACAAACTTGACTAAGCTGCCTAAGGCAGTTTAAGATAATTAAATTTACATGGACCAGAAACCATGTGTTTATCCATTCCCAACCAGAGAGTAGACTAATTTTAACTTCATCAGCTTTTAAAGGGGCATGGTAGAGATCTTAGGGGACTTTGAACAAAAAGGATCTGATGATGAACTTCCTGGTTTTAATACCTGTACCACCACTTACTGGCTGTGTGACCTGGGCTAAGTTACCTAGCATCTCATGCCTCAACTTCCTCATCTGTAATGGGGCTCATAGCAGTACCAACCTAAACAATGGTTGTAAAAATTAGTTAATAAATAGAAAGCAAGTAGAGCAGTTTTCTCACCTAAAAAGCACTCAATAAATATTAACCTATTATCTCTGACACTGCTTTCTACAGGAATAATTAAGAATCAATTAGCCACTATGTTTTTCAGAAATAAGGTGTCTGAATAATTGAGAAGGTCATTATTTTTAGAAATGGCTACTTCTTGGCTAATATTATGGTACAGATGCATGTATTTTCCAAGCAATTAGTACCTACTTGTTATTACTTGTTACCTTGTGCAGAGTTTCTGAATGAAGCAAAAGGATTGAAACTTCTTCCTTTGGAAGAAGTTATCAAATAAAAAAATACCAAAAGACTTTTAAAGTGATTTCGATCTAGCTCTTTTCTTCACTCCAAAATATTCAAAACTCTGTAGCTCATCAATCCACCCATTTCCCCGCGAAATTCAAGGCTCTGCTCCTACAATCTTACTTCCTTTTCCCACCTCATACAATTTTACAGGTTTATACGCATATCTCTGCAATATTACTGACATTGCTCAGCTGAAGTTCAAGGGCAGTTATATGAGCCACTCCCTGAATTAGAAGGGAAAGGAGTCTTCTAGAGGCTGTACACACCCTTTGCAGGGAGCTCAGGAGTGTTGTAACTCCTGTTGATTTTGTGAAGTTTTTCCCTCAACACACTTGTGACCCCGTGGACTGTAGCCCGCCAGGCTCCTCTGTCCATGGAATTCTCCAGGCAAGAATATTGGAATGGGTTGCCATTTCCTTTTCCAAGGGATCTTCCCAACCCAGGGATCGAACCCAGGTCTCCCACATTGCAGGCAGACTCTTTACAGACTGAGCCAGGGACGGCTTCCTCAACACACACAGCCCCAATTTTTCTTGCCCAAAGCAGGTAAATAAGGGAGTGTGACTCGCCGCAGGAAACGGCCAGTGAACTTGTCTTTCCTGGGGGAAAAAAGCGCTGACATCCAGGAAGATAAAGTGCTGAGAGACTGCACTGGCTGATTTGAACGCTGCTCTCAAGCATTTATTTACACGACTGGTTAGCACCAACCAGAAAGCAGAGAGACAGGGATAAACGGCCGAACCGGTGAGTCCCGGAGGACAGTTCGCTCCCTGGGCAATAGGGGTCGCAGTGCCTGCTGGCGGAGGTAAACAGAGCTACCACGCCTGCGCACACCCTCCCAGGTCACGTGCCGGCTCCGGCCCGGCCTCTAACATTCTCTTGGATTGAAGTCTGGTGGCCCTAAAGGACCGTCAACTAACAGACGAGAGGCCGTCAACCTTTTCCTTTAGGGGGCAGATTCCGGGTAGGAGCCGAGCGTTCGGTTGGAAACGCCCCCTTCTTCTTGAGGCGGGGAAGTGAGACCGTGTCCTGGGCCTGCGGGGTGCCGCCGTGCTTCTTTGGGACATGGCCCGCTGTGGGGAGGATAGCGCGCCCCCCGGGGTACCTCTGGGATCCCCCGGAGTTTGCAGTAAGGGGTGGCAAAGGAAGGGACCCTGTGAGCGGCGCCGGCTGAAGGCGATGGTGTCGGAGCAGCTCAGCCAGGATCTGCTCAGGTAGGAGGAGGCGGGAACTCAGCCTCCTTCAGTTCTGAACGCTCCCCTCTCTGGACCAGAAACTGCGGCTCCTTCTCTCTTTCTCCATCCCTTCCTTCTTTGTTCTCCTCGCCTCGGGCCACCGAGGGAGGCTCTCTTGTCTCTTCACTAACTGGCGGGTTCACTCCCCCTATATAACCAATCCGGAGGCCACGTACCAGGTTCAAGAGGAAAACCAAAGTTACCATCATAGTTCTGTACGGCATCAATTGATGCCAAAATACTCCCAACACTAGCAGACTTAGGTCTTGAAAGGCTTTCGCTAATGTCGGGGTGGACCCAGGTTTCGGGGTCCTGAAACACAATATAAGCATAAACGGTTCTAAGGAAAAATGATAAAATTAGGTAGAAGGGTGAGTATTTACAATGAGTAAAAATGGAACAACTCACCTGAGCGTTGGAGGTATCTTTCTTCTTATATATCTTTAAACGGTTTAGCAGAAATGCTTACATAGAAATACTTCCTGATTCCAACCTGACTTCCCCTCTCCTCCTAGAGTACCCTACGGCTCCCGGCAACTCCCAGCTCCCCTGAGGACTTAAGCAAATGCAGAGTTGTGAAGCTTAACTCAGGCTGTGATGAATCTCGGGAGAGTCATCCCTGTTTTTAAAGAAAATGAAGCTCAAAAATATTCCCTAGTTCCCATTTCTACCAACACGTTGATTCTTGAACTTTGGTGTGCATCAGAATCACCTGGAGGGCTTAGCTATATTGGGGCCCAGACCCTTGTTCTGGTACAATTGGTCTGGGATGGGGCCTGAGATTTTTAAATGTCTAACAAGGTCCTAGGTGACTTTTGCATTTTTAACAAGGTTCCATAGGGTCGCAAAAGTCGGACATGACTGAAGCAACTTAGCAGGCATGCACCCCAGCTAATGCAGATGCTGCTGGCCTGGGTCTCTGGTTGAGAACGACTCAGACATGTACACCTAATTACTGTCAATACTAATAACTAACAGTTGTGCAACATTTAAAAGTACTTACTGTGGCTCACAGTTAAAGCTCCAGAAGCTATTAATATAAACTGAACTTTATAAAGTTAAAAAAAAAAAATCCTTTTAATATGGGCATTTCCATGAGATATTCTGCCTTGTCTCTACCACTGAGGGAATTGATGTAAAAGACAGAAAAAAAACAAGAGTGATTCTTCTGCTTCTAGGATGAGGCATGCCTTTTCTTAAGTGGCTTTATTATTCTGGCTGTATTGTTAGCCTTGAAGTGGTCATGAATTTAAGGAAGGTAATACGCCTAATTTATATAAAAATGAAGTTAAAAGTATAGCAGGTGATGGATATTGCCCTAGAGTTACTATAGCATTTATGGAGACTTAGTTGTACTTCCCAGTAGATAGGAACCGACTCCAAAAATAAATTTGATAATAAAGAGAGTATAGCAGATGAACAATTTATCCTTCTCCTTGAAGCAAATAGGGATAGGATCCTGCACTCCCAAGTTCTTGTTACAAGCAAAGGTTTTGTTTTAAAAACAATAAAAAATTTTCATATGCTCACCCAACCACTTTGAATGGTATGTTAAATTCATCTTCAAGCACAGCAATATCATTGATTTATTCTACAAATATTAATGAAGTAGCAAGCACCTATGTACTTAACACTGTATTACGTTTTAAAGAATCAAAGGTTAGTAAGATATGACTTTGATATTATGCTTGCACTCTAGTGAGAGAGATAATAGCCAAAGAAACGGAATGGGGAAGGGGGTGACTTGGGTGAGGCTTTATAGGTGATGGTTGAGTGATCTCTTAGGGATTGATTAAAATTTTATTAGGTAGAAATTAGGAAAGGAAAAGTTGGAGAGTGTATAAGAGAGGAGAATGGCTTTTATAAGGGCATAGAGATTTGGAAGAGCTTGATTTATTTTGGGAAAGCAAGTTATATTGGGTTGTACCAAAAAGCAAGGAACAGAGACACCTCTGGGTTATCTGGGGCAATAGGATATATGGAGAAGTGAGGAAAAATGGGAAACAGTTTCAGTTGTCAAAAAGCTAGATTTAATGTAGAATTGGAAAGTTGCTTGGGATATGACAACAATTCTCTTATAAGACTTCATTGAAATATGGATGATTGTTCAAGACAATTGTAATAAAAATACCTAGTACTTATTACCATCCTACTGGACACTGGGCTGACATGCAATGTTTTATTTATTCCACTGTGAGGTAAATCTTGTTGCTGGTCCCATTTAACAGATAAGGAAACTAAGTATCAGGTTCTGTTCAGTTCAGTCGCTCAGTCGTGTCCGACTCTTTGAGACCCTATGGATTGCAGCACACCAGGCTTCCCTATCCATCACTAACTCCCGGAACTTACTCAGATTCATGTCCATTGAGTCAGTGATGCCATCCAACCAACTTATCCTCTGTTGTCCCTTTCTCTTGCCTTCAATCTTTCCCAGCATCAGGGTCTTTTCAAATGAGTCAGCTCTTTGCATCAGGTGACCAAAGTATTGGAGTTTCAGCTTCACCATCAGTCCTTCCAATGAATATTCAGGACTGATTTACTTTAGGATGGACTGGCTGGATCTCCTTGCAGTCCAAGGGACTCTCAAGAGTCTTCTCCAACCCCACAGTTCAAAAGCATCAATTCTTTGGCACTCAGCTTTCTTTATAGTCCAACTCTCATATCCATACATGACTGCTGGAAAAACCATAGCCTTGACTAGATGGACCTTTGTTGGCAAAGTAATGTCTGTTTTTTAATATGCTATCTAGGTTGTTCATAACTTTTCTTCCAAGGAGTAAGCGTCTTTTAATTTCGTGGCTGCAGTCACCATCTGCAGTGATTTCGGAGCCCAAAGAATAAAGTCTGCCACTGTTTCCACTGTTTCTCCATCTATTTGCCATGAAGTGATGGGACCGGATGCCATGATCTTAGTTTTCTGAATGTTGAGCTTTAAGCCAACTTTTTCACTCTCCTCTTTCACTTTCAAGAGGCTCTTTAGTTCTTCTTCACTTTCTGCCATAAGGGTGGTGTCATCTGCATATCTGAGGTGATTGACATTTCTCCTGGCAATCTTGATTCCAGCTTGTGCTTCATCCAGCCCAGCATTTCTCATGATGTACTGTGCATATAAGTTAAATAAGCAGGGTGACAATATATAGCCTTGATGTACTCCTTTTCCTATTTGGAACCAGTCTGTTGTTTCATGTCCAGTTCTAACTGTTGCTTCCTGACCTGTATACAGATTTCTCAAGAGGCAGGTCAGGTGATCTGGTACTCCCATCTCTTGAAGAATTTTCCACAATTTGTTGTGATCCACACAGTAAAGACTTTGGCATAGTCAATAAAGCAAAAGTAGATGTTTTTCTGGAACCCTCTTGCTTTTGTGAATATCCAGAGGATGTTGGCAATTTGATCTCTGGTTCCTCTGCCTTTTCTAAAACCAGCTTGAACATCTGGAAGTTCATCTGGAATATGCCAGCAAATTTGGAAAACTCAGCAGTGGCCACAGGACTGGAAAAGGTCAGTTTTCATTCCAATCCCTAAGAAAGGCAATGCCAAAGAATGCTCAAACTACCACACAATTGCACTCATCTCACACGCTAGTAAAGTAATGCTCAAAATTCTCCAAGCCAGGCTTCAGCAATACGTGAACTGTGAACTTCCAGATGTTCAAGCTGGTTTTAGAAAANATCCCTAAGAAAGGCAATGCCAAAGAATGCTCAAACTACCACACAATTGCACTCATCTCACACGCTAGCAAAGTAATGCTCAAAATTCTCCAAGCCAGGCTTCAACAATATGTGAACCGTGAACTTCCAGATGTTCACGCTGGTTTTAGAAAAGGCAGAGGAAGCAAAGCATCAAGAGAAGTGGTTAAGTCTGAATAAGAACCTTGGCGGTCTGGTTCCAGGTACATTAAAGTGATTTGCCCAAGGTCTCATGGCCAGAATACAGATCCAGTCAGTCTTCTTTCTCTAAAGTATGGTAGTTATGTGAAATGATCTTCCAGTATCTTTATTCCTTCATTTCTGCTTCTCTCCTTACCCATTCCCTTTGCTTACTATACCTTGGATTTTCTTTAAAGCTCCCTTAAGAGTTCCATCAGTTGGCTCTTGATTATTATAGAATATGTCTGCTAGAGTTCACTTGTTTAACTACCACATTGGCTAGTGGTTAACCTTGGCTCAGTTGATTGTCCATTCAGAGGTGACTAAGCTTCAGGGACATGTGGCACAATTTGGTAGCTTTATTTGGGAGGGGATTGTGGGTATGGCAAGCAAAGTGACAGTAGATGAGGGGAATGGGTAAAACTAAGACTAGATCGTAGAGACCTTTCTTCAGTGAAGAATTTGGAATGTATGTTGGAAGCAGTGGAGAATCATTGATATTTTAAAAATACAGGATTTGCATAATTAGATCTTGAATTGAGGAAAGAAATTGGAAAAAAAATAAAAGGAAACCAATTAGATTTTGTGATAGTCAGGGGATACATCATGGCAGTGAAAAAGGAAAAGATAAAATGGATTTCTGTGTGCAGTTCATGGGCGTGGTGACCAATTACATGTGGAAACATAGAGAAAGAGAAACAGAAGATGGTGCTGAATCTTAGGACATTCAAAAGGAAGGAGGATGGTGAATGTTCAGGAAGCCTTATCCAGGGGACAATTGAAAATATGTCTGGAGTTTAGGAAGGAAGTTGGCATAGAAGGTAAAATGGCTGGTGACATCACCAGCACCCAGCTGTCTAAGCTAACTATGAGAGAGATCCTAGGTTATTTCCTTACCTTCACCTTCTGCATCCAGTTACCAACTCCTGCCATTTTATTACCTAAATATATTTTAAGTTAATTTTAAGTCATTTTCTATCACTGATGTTTCTCTCCTGGCTCAAGCCATGTACATCATTCATTTGTGTTGGGCAGTAGTTTTTCTCCCTCCAGTCTCATTTTCCCCTGATTCCTTTTCGACACAATAATAGATAATATTTTGAAAAATAAAATTGCCCATGTTTTGAACTATTTGGTCGTTCCTTTTCAGCTGTGAGATAGAGTTAAGCTCTTTCCCTCTTACCCATGTTTATCCCTGCAGCTTCATCTGTCACTTCTTACCTCTCAGTACTCTATTGACCAATTTGTAGCTCCACACTCACACAAACCTTTGTGAGGAACATGGAGGCAGGAATCCCTTCTACTCTGCATTGCTTTCTTGGCCAACTCCTACTCAGTCTTTAAAATTCCATATGGTTTTCCTGACCTCTTTAAGGTCTTCTCTTATAACTGTCCCGGAAAAAATTTTACTAGTTTGTCCTATTGAATATTTCATACTTTTTATTTTTCAGACCTGGCCTCCATCTCTTCTATAAACTCCTTGAGGGCAGATACTATATTATAGTCATCTTTGTGTCCCCAGTGCTTTGTTCATATTACATGCTCAATAAATTTTTAGTGAGAAATTTGGCTTAATCAGTGGACTAAAATGCTTTTGATAGGTGAATACAGTACTTGACAGAGAAATAAGATGCAAGGAAGCTGGGTCTGGACACCACTGAGCCTTTCCTCCAACCTGTCCTTCCACTAGGGTTTATTATTAGATGAATCATGAACCTCCCCTTAGTCAGATATTGTTACTTGTAACAGATAACAAGGGCTTCCCTGATGGTTTAGTGGTAAAGAATCCTACTGGTAATGCAGGAGACTTGGTTTGATCCCTGTGTCAGGAAGATCCTCTGGAGAAGGAAATGACAACACACTCCAGTATTCTTGCCTGAGAGATCCTATGGACACAGGAACCTGATGGGCTACAGTCCCATCACGGGTGGCAAAAGAGTCAGACCCAACTTAGCAACTAAACAACAGCAACAGATAACAGGATTTACTTGTAATTGATCCAAGTGGTTTTATAAAATAAAAAGCACTGCATTTTCACATTAACATTTTTAAAAACACATTGACTTTTTTTATTTGACAAATAGTCCTGAGCATCTATTATAAACAAGACAGATTCCCTAATGAGCTGTATGGCTGTCAGCTCCCCCAAGTAAATGCTTGTTTATTTGGAGAGGAGCAGGGGAAGGGTAGAAGATGGGTGAGAAGGAGAATAAATGGAATATTTGTACAATTTGAGTTTTTGTTAATGTTTGGAAAATCAATACATTTTTGTGTAAATTAACAATCACTTATGAAAATAATTTATTAAAGTATTAATTAAAATGTATCTTGTTTGGTCACTGTTTCCAAAGTTCTAAAAGCTTTATACTCTGAAACATTTGTTTTGTTTAGCGTAAAATACAGCAAAATCCAAAAAGCAGATATTGAGCTCTCTAATGAAGATACAGTTTTTGCCTTTAGGGAGTTCAGTTTTGCCTTTAGGGAGTTCTGGTAGGGAGAAAGATATACAAAAATAATAATGATGCGATGACAAAAGTGCTATAAATAGAGGTATGTACTGAGGGACCAGAGAAAGGAGCCATTAACTGAGTCTTGGGGGAGTGTGTCAAAGGCAACATGCTAAGCTTTCACTGTAATGATGTCTTTATCCATACTTGTACTCCTGTCATGTCTTAGTATGATCACCAGTTATAGCCTGCAATACAGAAGTCCTCTGAGAATGCATACCTTGCTGATGATAATGTTATGTAATATAAAGTATTATTTACTGTTGCAGAGTAAAAATACAGAGTTAGCACACAGAAGAAGAGATTGTATGACAGTTTTCTCTTATGATGCTGATTTCTGTTCTTCTGTCACTTTACATGACAGCTTTACCATAACTATGTCTGCACATTTGTTATGTCCACATTGAATGGGCTTTCCACATGAGTCCATCATTTTGGTAATAGAGATTAGAGCATGATTAGTTCTAGGTTTTTTTGGGGGGGGTGGTCAATAGAAAAGAGTTTAAATGTCACATTCTTGACAGCTAAGCCTGCATTTCAGACTTGTATTTAACAATGGAACACAATAGTGTACTGGTTTCTGGTCTGAATTGTCTATTACCACATCTGGTTTACTGTTTACTTTTTTGGCTTCAGATTTAGTAAGATTTTTAAAAGTTGATTCAATAGTCAATGAACACGTTACTTTGTGTTATCTTTCCAAAATGAATCTAAAAGTATGTACATTTTAAAGGAAAATCAACCTACGTAGAAGATAACTTTACTGTTAGAAGGAATTAAAAAGAAAAGATATTTTTTGAAAAAGTAGTCTTACTCTTTCAGTGTAATTACCTTTGTTTCCATTATAAATTTTAGAAAATTGCATTCTAAACCAACATTAAACAATATTCTTTGAATGAGTTGAGAATAAACTCATTTTCATATTATTTTGTTATCTGTATTTTTAGTTTATGTGTTATTTTGAAAACTTATTTTCTAAAAATGAGTGTATTATATATTTCATAAGCATCACTAATTAAACTTTGGTTCCTTTTTATTCCTTATAGGCTTCTAAGAGAAGAAGTACATACAGATGTTACTTTCTCTATAGGTTGTACTTTGTTCAAAGCACACAAAGCAGTCCTTTTAGCAAGGGTTCCTGATTTCTATTTTCATACTGTTGGACATAGAGATAACTTAAAAAATCATGAATATGTTGCTGTGGAGAACTTTGAAGCTTCAGAATTTAGAACATTTTTACAGTAAGTGCTTTCTTTATCTTTTTTCCTCTTATATGAATCTAATATGTGTTTGTTTATTTTTTAAACATATGTGTGTGTTTATTTCATATATTTTCATAGCTGTTTTATAGCCTTCTAAGAAATCCATTCATTTAAACTCCATATTATCTTAATAGTTAGTGTTAGTAGAGTCTAAGTATTAGTATTAAGAGTTTTTAGAGGATTAGTATTCAGAAAGGCTAATTTCTCATTTGAGATTGATCCTGAGAGAAGAGAAATGGTACCGCTGTCCAGTAATTTTAATGAATTACTCTATGCTGAGGTTTCTTAACCCTGGCACTATTAAGTTGGATAATTGTTTGTTGGGTGGGGGCTGTACTGTGCATTTTAGGATGTTTAGCAGCATCTCTGGCCTTCAGCCACTGGCTGTCATTGGTATTTCTTCTCCCTAGCCTTCCTGAGCCCTGACCCCAAGTTGTGAATACCAAAATGTCTTCAGAGATTGCTAAATGCCCTCTGTGAGGTAGAATTGCCCCCTGTTGAGAACCATTGCAACATACTGTCTTCTGTATTATTGTTATGTAAAGCATTAAATTCGGAGAAGGCAATGGCACCCCACTCCAGTACTCTTGCCTGGAGAATCCCATGGACGGAGGAGCCTGGTAGGCTGCAGTCCATGAGGTCGCTAAGAGTCAGACCCGACTGAGCAACTTCACTTTCACTTTTTATTTTCGTGCATTGGAGAAGGAAATGGCAACCCACTCCAGTGTTCTTGCCTGGAGAATCCCAGGGACAGAGGAGCCTGGTAGGAGGCCGTCTATGGGGTCACACAGAGTCTGACACGACTGAAGCGACTTAGCAGCAGCAGCAGCAAAGCATTAAATTATATATGTTTACAAAAATATGAGGTCATAACTTTTTAATCTCTTGGCTTGTGTGTGGTCAAAATTTTTGAAGAGGACATCCATCGAACTTCTTAGTAATTTGGGGTACTCATGTTTGGTGAATTGTCATTAGCTAAATCATGGGAGACACTAAATCCCTATTCTAATTAAATAGAATTCCATTTTAATGCTTTACTGTTATCTTCATAGATGTGTAATTATTTGACCCTCATTCTTTGCTAAGTGTATCCAGAAGGGAAATACTTTCTAAGGTAGTTCTTCAGAATCACATCTCTTTTAAAAAAAAATTTATTTCAATTACTTTAGAGGGGACTTTAACACTTTAGAGTTTAGGAACATGTACTGTAGAGCTAGAATGCCTGGATTCAGATTCCCTGCTCTGCTATTCGGTAGGCTGTGCGCCTCAGACTTCATCCCTCTTGCCTAGAATTTCCTCATCTGTAAAATGCCTGGCACACAATAGGCACCATAGAAATTGTTAACTAAGTTTTTGCACTTGTGAAGCTTGAGGTGCTTATTTGTACCTCATTTCAGTCATTTAAATCCTGCCCTCTCATAATTTCTTCCCTTTCTCCAATATATGGAAGGTAGTATTGTTCTAATGATATTCTAAATTTTTCTATCACACCCCCATCACATACACTTATTCAGCAGGTATTTATTTGGCCCTGTTTGTGAGGTCTAAGTATGCACTGATTAGTGATTCTTGATTTTAGTGTTTAATAATGATGTTATATAAATGTGGAACTAAGTTTTGAAGCCAGTACTGGCAGTTGTGTCATTGTGTAATACTATAGGTTTGTCAGTTACTGGTTTTTAAAAGCATCTTTACTGAGGTATAATTCATATAGTTCAGATGTTTCACTTGTATAATTCAGTGATTTTAGTATTTACACAGATATGATCACAATTTAATTTTGGAGCATTTTTAATACGCCCAAAAGAACCCCTTACCCATTAGCTATCACTCTACACTCGCTCACCTCTTGCCCTAATCTATTTTCCATGACTGTTCTGGACTTTCCACATAAAGGAAATCATGCAATTTGTGGGGTTTGAGCCTGGCTTATTTCATTAAGCATAATGTTTTCTGGGTTTATCTATATTGCTGCATATATCTACTTCATTTCTTCTTATTGCCAAATAATGTTTCATTGTATGGCAGTGCCACATTTTATATGTCCATTCTTCTGTTGATGGACATTTGTGTTGTTTCCACTTTTGGTTAATGTTTCTATGAATATGCCTATGCAGTGTGTGTATGTGTGTATGTGTGTGTGAACCCGTTTTCATTTCTCTTGAGTATATACCTAGGAGTGGGATTGCTGGATCGTATGGTGCTATTTGGGCTTCCCTGGTAGCTCAGCTGGTAAAGAATCCGCCTGTAAGGCAGAAGACCCCAGTTTGATTCCTAGGTTGGGAAGATCTCCTGGAGAAGGGATAGGCTACCCACTCCAATATTCTTGGGCTTCCCTGGTGGATCAGACAGTAAAGAATCTGCCTGCAAAGCGGGAGACCTGGGTTCTATCCCTGAGTTAGGAAGATCCCCTGGAGGAAGGCATGGCAACCCACTCCAGTATTCTTGCCTGGAGTATCCCCATGGACAGAGAAGCCTGGTGGGCTACAGTACATGGGGTCACAAAGAGTAGGACACAACTGAGCAAATAAGCATAGCACAGCACATTGTGCTATGAACATTGCTATTCAATGTGTGTTTGTGTCTGTGTATGTTTGTGTGTGTGTGTGTTTGTGTGAACCTGTGTTTTCATTTCTCTTGGGTCAATATACCTAGGAGTGGAATTGCTGGATCATATGGTAATCCTGTGTTTAACTCTTTGAAGAAATGCCAAACTCTTTTTCCAAAGAGGCTATACCATTTTACATGCCTTCAAACAGTGTATGAAGGTTTCATTTTCTCTACATCCTTGTAACACATGCTGTTATTTTCTGTCATTTTTATTATAGCCAACCTAGTGTATGTGAAGTGATATCTCATTGAGGTTCATTTGTGCTTCCCCAGTAGCCTATGATTTGGGCATATTTTCCTTGTGCTTGTTATTTGTATGTCTGCTTTGGAGAACTGTTTATTCACATCCTTTGTCCATTTTTCAATTGGATTATTTGTCTTTATATCATTAAGTTATAAAACAGTTCATGTATTCTAGATACTAGGCTTATATCAGACATATGATTTGCAAATATTTTCCTCCATTCAGTGGGTTGTCTTGATGATGTCATTTACAACACAAAAGTTTTAGATTTTTAATGTAGCCTAGTTTATCTTATTTTCTTTTGTCACTTTTGCTGCTGGTATTATAGATAAGAAACCATTGCCTATTCTAGGGTCACAAAGATTTATTCTTTTACACTTTTTTCTACAAATTTTTTGGGTTTATGCTTTTAGCTCTTACATTCAGGTCTATGATCCATTTTGAGTTAATTTTTGTATATAGTATAAGGAAGGGGACCAACTTTATTCTTTTGTATGTTGGATATCTAGTTGTCCCAGTACTATTTTTGAAGAGACTGTTCTTTCTCCATTGGATTGTCAATATATCCTGTTGAAAATCAGTTGCCTATTGCTGTGGACTGAGTTGTTTCCCCTGAAAATTCATGTGTTGAGGCTCTACTGCCTAATGTGATGATATGGAGACTGTGCCTCTGGGAGGTAAATTAAGATTAGATGGACCTCATGATAAGAACCGGAGAAGGCAATGGCACCCCACTCCAGTACTCTTGCCTGGAAAATCCCATGGACAGAGGAGCCTGGTGGGCTGCAGTCCATGGGGTCACAAAGGGTCAGACATGACTGAACGACTTCACTTTCACTTTTCATTTTCATGCATTGGAGGAGGAAATGGCAACCCACTCCAGTGTTCTTGCCTGGAGAATCCCAGGGATGGGGGAGCCTGGTGGGTTGCCGTATCTGGGGTCGCACAGAGTCGGACACAACTGAAGCAGCAGCAGCAGCAGCATGATAAGAACAGTACCATTATAACAAGAGACACCAGAGAGAGAGTTGTTCTCACTCTGTTTATGCCATGTAAGGATATAGTGAAAAGGTGACTAACTGCAAGCCACAGAGAGTTCTCACCAGAAGCCCAGCATGGTGGCACCTGATCTCGGTGTCTAGCCTCCAGAACTGTGAGAAATAAAGTTCTGTTTAAGTCACCAGTCTGTGATTTTTGTTATAGCAGCCCAAGGTGACTAGTACATAAACATTAGGGTTTATTTCTGGTCTCTTAATTCATTTCCTTTGGTCTGTATGTCTATCCTTAATACTAGTACCAATTATCAGTTTAACTTTTATGAGAAATCAGAGTTGGATTTTTGTGTTGTTATGTCCTGAGTCCTAGGTATTTTTTAGATGCTAGTCTTTTAGTTATTTGCTAACATACTTTTTGCCTATAATAAAAATCATGTTGACTTTAGTGTAGAAAATTCTTTTGGATAATTAAACTTTAAATATATGTGTGTGATTTGGCTTATTTTTCTTCATTTTATGCTCTGACAGTTGCTTAAATGATCTGTTTTTATTATTTCAGAGTTTTTTCATATGAAGCTACAATAAGCATAAACAGAAAATTGTCTAACTTTGGCTTTCTGTTTGTAAGAACAGTATGCTGCTAAGTCACTTCAGTCGTGTCCAACTCTGTGTGACCCTATAGACGGAAGCCCACCAGGCTCCTCCGTCCCTGGGATTCTCCAGGCAAGAACACCGGAGTGGGTTGCCATTTCCTTCTCCAAAGAATAGTATGATATGCTATAATTTAAACAGATACTTTAAGTGTAATTTAGAAAATCATTATCAGTTTCCAGTATAGATCATTGGTTCATTGTTGAGTTCCAACCTTCAACTGTAAAATATTGTATACACTTTTGTTTTTCTAGTAGGTGGTGGTATAGTGGCTTTGTTGTAGGGTAGGCTCTGTGGTTCATTCTCTTGGCAAGACTCTATTAGCCTTTGCCCTGCTTCATTCCGTATTCCAAGGCCAAATTTGCCTGTTACTCCAGGTGTTTCTTAACTTCCTACTTTTGCATTCCAGTTCCCTATAATGAAAAGGACATCTTTTTTGGGTGTTGGTTCTAAAAGGTCTTGTAGGTCTTCATAGAACCGTTCAACTTCAGCTTCTTCAGCATTACTGGTTGGGGCATAGATTTGGATAACTGTGATATTGAATGGTTTGCCTTGGAAATGAACAGAGATCATTCTGTCATTTTTGAGATTGCATCCAAGTACTGCATTTCAGACTCTTTTGTTGACCATGATGGCTACTCCATTTCTTCTGCAAGATTCCTGCCCGCAGTAGTAGATATAATGGTCATCTGAGTTAAATTCACCCATTCCAGTCCATTTTAGTTCACTGATTCCTAGAATGTCGACATTCACTCTTGCCATCCTCTGTTTGACCCCTCCCAATTTGCCTTGATTCATGGACCTGACATTCCAGGTTCCTATGCAATATTGCTTTTTACAGCATCGGACCTTGCTTCTAACACCAGTCACATCCACAACTGGGTATTGTTTTTGCTTTGGCTCCATCCCTTCATTCTTTCTGGAGGTATTTCTCCACTGATCTCCACCTACTGACCAGGGGAGTTCCCCTTTCAGTATCCTATCATTTTGCCTTTTCATACTGTTTATGGGGTTCTCAAGGCAAGAATACTAAAGTGCTTTGCCATTCCCTTCCCTAGTGGACCACATTCTGTTAGACCTCTCCACCATGACCTGCCCGTCTTAGGTGGCCCCTTAGTTGCATGGCTTAGTTTCATTGAGGTAGACAAGGCTGTGGTCCGTGTGATTAGACTGACTAGTTTCCTTTGATTATGGTTTCAGTGTGTCTGCCCTCTGATGCCCCCTGGCTACACCTACCCTCTTACTTGGGTTTTTCTTATCTTGGACGTGTGTTATCTCTTCATGGCTGCTCCAGCAAAGCACAGCTGCTGCTCCTTACCTTGGACCAGGGGTATCTCTTCACTGCAGCCCCTCCTGACCTTGGACGTGTGGTTGCTCCTCTCTCTGAGGAGAGGCTACAGGGTGGTTCTCTGAGGAACCACCCTGTAGCCTCAGGCGGGGGGTGGTTCCTCCTGGCCACCGCCCCTGACCTTGGGTGTGGGGTATCTCCAACAACACAAGAGAAGACTCTAGATGAGGACATCACCAGATGGTCAACACCAAAATCAGAGTGATTATATTCTTTGCAGCCAAAGATGGAGAATCTCTATACAGTCAGCAAAAACAAGACCGGGAGCTGACTGTGGCTCAGATCTTGAACTCCTTATTGCCAAATTCAGACTTAACTTGAAGAAAGTAGAGAAAACCACTAGACCATTCAGGTATGACCTAAATCAAATCCCTTAGATACAGTGAAAGTGAGAAATAGATTTAAGGGACTAGATCTGATAGACAGAGTGCCTGATGAACTATGGATGGAGGTTCATGACATTGTACAGGAGACAGGGATCAAGACCATCCCCATGGAAAAGAAATGCAAAAAAGCAAAACGGCTGTCTGAGGAGGCCTTGCAGATAACTGTGAAAAGAAGAGAAGCGAAAAGCAAAGGAGAAAAGGAAAGATATAAGCATCTGAATGCAGAGTTCCCAAAAATAGCAAGGAGAGATAAGAAAGCCTTCCTCAGTGATCAGTGCAAAGAAATAGAGGAAAACAGCAGAATGGAAAAGACTAGAGATCTCTCCAAGAAAATTAGAGATACCAAGGAACATTTCATGCAAAGATGGGCTCGATAAAGGACAGAAATGGGATGGACCTAACAGAAGCAGAAGATATTAAGAAGAGGTGGCAAGAATACACAGAAGAACTGTACAAAAAAGATCTTCATGTCCCAGATAATCTCAATGGTGTGATCACTCACCTAGAGCCAGACATCCTGGAATGTGAAGTCAAGTGGGCCTTAGAAAG
>SJYT01029429.1:223775-241667 GCA_006410635.1 Cephalophus harveyi | reverse complement strand
TTTTAGCTCCTCTTCACTTTCTGCCATAAGGGTGGTGTCATCTGCATATCTGAGGTTATTGATATTTCTCCCGGCAATCTTGATTCCAGCTTGTGTTTCTTCCAGTCCAGTGTTTCTCATGATGCACTCTGCATATAAGTTAAATAAGCAGGGTGACAATATACAGCCTTGACGTACTCCTTTTCCTATTTGGAACCAGTCTGTTGTTCCATGTCCAGTTCTAACTGTTGTGAATAAATGCATACTTATTTTCTAAGTTAGAATACAATGATTATGATATAGACAAATCATTTTTAAAATTCTCTGTTAATTTTTTGATTAACCAGACAACTATCAGTCTTCATTGTACTAGATAACAAGGCATCCACTCTATTTTTACAACTCACTTTTAAAACTTAGGTAATCCTATGAAAGCTGTAGTCAGTGTATGTTAAGATGAATGTCTCAAGAGAAAGCTGACTTATCATTTTTAAAGTTTACGTTCTCTAAAATATTTGCAGAGTGTCATGGGTGATAGTGACAGCTCCAGAAAGTTTGGATTCACTGATGTGGGTTTAATCCTTATTCAGTT
Organism: Cephalophus harveyi; assembly: GCA_006410635.1. Classification (NCBI taxonomy): domain Eukaryota; kingdom Metazoa; phylum Chordata; class Mammalia; order Artiodactyla; family Bovidae; genus Cephalophus; species Cephalophus harveyi. The sequence goes on along the minus strand of SJYT01029429.1, from coordinate 241,096 downwards.
ATGTGGAACTGATAGAAGAAGAAAAAAAAAATATATATATATATATATATATATATTTTTTTTTTTCCCTAGGAGCAGGAGTATTTAAAAAATAGTCCTAGTGAAAAATTCTATATTTAGAGTTTCTCTGAGTAATCCAGGCCATTATTATGCCTGGAGTAGTGAATCTGGTTGAGCTAACATCAAGAAGTATTGAATAGCAATGTACTATAAAGCAGGAGGAAGGGGGAAATTAGGGCACCTCTACAGAGAGAGCCAGAAGCAGCCTTGTCAGTTGAGATTACATTTAGTCAAAAGGAGAAAATAGTTTCTGGTGTGCTGGAAAATAAAAAATCTGCTAAAATTTTTAACACACGTATCTACAACATATTCTTTTAAAAAAAACTGAGGCTTGAATCCAATTAAATAGGAATGTTTCCATAAGTTTCTATCTTAAGAACAGTGTAATTGTTTAAGCCTCAGTCGTTCTTCGTCTTACTTAAATGGAAATGGCTAGCATGCAGCCTTTAGTTCAAGTCTTCGATTTAACTGATTTTTTTGTGTTCAATTAAATAGGAATGTTTTCATAAGTTTCTATCTTAAGAACAGTGTAATTGTTTAAGCCTCAGTCGTTCTTCGTCTTACTTAAATGGAAATGGCTAGCATGCAGCATTTAGTTCGTCTTCCATTTAACTGATTTTTTTGTGTACTTGTCCTGTTAATTACTGAGAAGAATGTTGATATCTCCATCTCATCCTCTGTTGCCCCTTTCTCCTCCTGCCTTCAATCTTTATACTCTGTGACAACCTAGAGGAGTGGGAAGGGGAGGGAGGTGGGAGGGAGGTTGAAGAGGGAGGGGACATATGTATACCTAGTATCGATTCATGTTGATACATGGCAAAAACCATCACAATATTGAACTCTGTATGGAACAACTAATTGGTTCAAGATTGAGAAAGTAATATGACAGGGCTGTCTGCTGTCACCCTGTTTAATCTGTATGCTGAGCACATCATGAGAAATGCCGGGCTGGATGAATTACAAGCTGGAATCAAGATGGGTGGGAGAAACTAACAACCTCAGATATGTGGATGATACCACTCTAATGGCAGAAAGCAAAGATGAACTAAAGAGCCTCTTGATGAGGGTGAAGGAGAAGAGTGAAAGAGCCAGCTTAAAACCAAATATTAAAAAAACTAAGATCATGGCATCTGGCCTCATTACTTTATGGCAAATAGAGGGGGAGAAGGTAGAAATAGTGACAGATTTCCTCTTCTTGGGCTCTAAAATTACTGCAGATGGTGACTGCAGCCATGAAATCAAAAGACATTTGCTCCTTGGCAGGAAAGCTATGACAAACCTAGACAGTGTGTTGTAAAGCAGAGACATTACTCTGCCAACAAAAGTCCGTATAGTCAAGTCTATGGTCTTCCCAGTGGTCATGTACGGTTGTGAGAGCTGGACTGTAAAGAAGCTGGAGCACTGAAGAATTGAGGCCTTAAAAACTATGGTGCTGGAGAAGACTCCTAAAAATCCCTTAGCCAGCAAGGAGATCAAACCAGTCAATCTTAAGAGAGATCAACCCCGAATACTCCTTGAAAGGACTGATGCTGAAGCTGAAACTCGTTTTTTGGTTGTCTGATGCGAATAGCTGACTCACTGGAAAAGTCCTGTTGCTGGGAAGGATTGAGGGCAGAAGGAGAAGAGAACATCAAAGGATGAGATGGCTGAATGGCATCACCGATGCAATGGACAAACTTGGGCAAACTTTGGGAGATGGTGAGGGACAGAGAGGACTGGCATGCTGCAGTCCATGGGATCCCAAAGAATCAGACACAACTGAGCGACTAAACAACATCACAATATTGTAAGGTAATTATCCTCTATTAAAAAAAATGAACTTAAAAAAGAATTCATATACAGTCACATGCACACAACTGAGAGTCTAATTTGATGAGTTTTGACAAATATATAAACCGGTGTAACTCCCACCACAATCAAGATATAGAGAATTTTTATTACCTAAAAAACTCTGCCGTGTCCATTTGCCATTAGTACCATCCTTCTCTCTGTTGTTGTTATTTAGTTGCTAAGTTGTGTCTGACTCTTTGGGGACCTCATTGCCCACCAGGCTCCTCTGTCCATGGGATTCCCTAGGCAAGAATACTAGAGTGGGCTGCCATTTCCTTCTCCAGGGGATCTTCCCGACCCGGGGATTGAACCCATGTCTCCTGCATTGGCAGGCGGATTCTTTACCACTCAGCCAGCAGGGAAGCCCTCCCTCTCTCTATCCTCAGGCCAAAACTGGTTTCATATGCTTATTTTCCATCTGTATTTCTTTGGTGAGTTTTCTCCTCATATCGTTTGCCCATTTTTAATTGGATTTCTTTTGTTTTCTGATTGTTGTGTTAAAATTACAGTTTATTTTACCTGTCCTAGAATTTCATATAAATGATCTCAGACATATAATTGAACTTCTTTTGCTCAGGAAAATCTTTTTGAACCTCATCCTTGGATATTATGTATATCATATTTCATTCAGTTTTTATTGCTGAGTAATACTACATTGTGAGCTTCCCTGGTGGCTAGTAGTACAGAATCCATGTGCAAATGCAGGAGACATAAGAGACATGGATTCAATTGCTGGATCAGAAGATCCCCTGGAGTAGGAAATGGCAACCTGCTCTAGTATTCTTGCCTGGAAAATCCCATGGACAGAGGAGCCTGGTGGGCTATAGTCCCTGGGGTCACAAAGAGTCAGACACGACTGAGCAGCTGACACACACACTGTATTTAGGCTAGGTTTAGATCACTTTAATCCAGCCAAGGATTGAGCTCATTCAAAGCGGACTTCAGATCTAAAAAAGGCTTATCTATTTCCTGTTTATTCTTCTTTCAAAGGTGTAGTCCTTCAGAGTCCAACTGAAGTTCTGGGACATCCATCAAAGTCTCTCCTCTTTTTTGTTGCTGTTTTTCAGTCACTAGGTCCTGTCTGACTCTTTGTGACCCCATGGACTGCAGCATGCCAGTCTCCTCTGTCCTCTCCTATCTCCCAGAGTTTGCTCAGACTCATGTCCATTGTGTTGGTGATGCCATCAAATCATCTCATCCTCTGTTGCCCCCTTCTTCTGCTCTCGGTCTTTCCCAGCATCAGAGTCTGCCTGTGAGTCAGCTCTTCACCTCAGGCGGCCGGAGTATTAGAGCTTCAGCTTCAGCATCCGTCCTTCCAATGAATAGTCAGGATTGACTTCCTTTAGGAGTGACTGGTTTGATCTCCTTGCAGTCCAAGGGACTCTCAAGTGTCTTCTTCAGTACCACAGTTTGAAAGCATCAATTCTTTAGCACTCAGCCTTCTTTATTGTCCAGCTCTCACATCTGTACATGACTACTGGGAAAATCATAGCTTTGACTGTATGAACCTTTGTCATCAAAGTGATGTCTGTCCTCTTTGCTGGGTCCCAAATTCCAATTTGTGTGCCTCCAAGCCTGTAAAGATTGCCAGAAGCAATCTAGAATCAGCTTCTTAGCTTCTCAACCTTACTTTTGCTTTCAGATATGTGTGTGTGTGTGTGTGTGTGTGTGCGCGCGTGCACTCGCACGCGCGCATATATGTTTTTTCCCCCTTATCTTTCCAAGCTATTCAGCAGGAGGGTTAGTCTGAGACAACCTAGTAAGCCATTGCCAGAAATGTCTTTTTATTCTTCTTCCCTTCCCCTCTTCCATCCCAGCCCCTGCTAGAATATTCACATTTTTGCTGTATCTAATTTACTGTTACAGTCCCTAGACTAGTGCCTAGCACAGAATAGAAGTCAGTAGGTATTTGCTGAGTTAAATAATGGATGAATTAACATTCTATCTGAGGAGATAGAATGGACATTCAAAGCAAAATATTTTTCCTATAATTTTTCAAATTTAAGAGAAAGGTATCCATGAGCATAATTATGCTGAGTTTTGAACTGGTACTCAGGACTTGTAGAGTTCTAGTCTCTTATTGATATTTCCACAAGGTCTTAACATCATTTGGTCTTTATTTCTCCATTTGTAAATGATCTGTTATTCTCTCACTCATGAAAATTGTTATTAAAATCTAACAGTTTTCAAGAGAAAAAATTAAATGGGATTTCCCTGGTGGCCTAGTTGTTAGGATTCTGGGCTTTCACTGCTATGGCCCAGTTTCACTCCCTGGTCAGGGAACTGAGTTTCTGCAAGCCACATGGTGCAGCCAAAAAGAAAGAGAAAAAATTTAAAAATTGAAAAAAACACTGGAATTAATGTTCCAATGAAGCAATTAAAATGCTTTGGTATAAGTTTAGGCTTATAATTTCTATTATTAAAATCTACCAGTGAATACAAATGACAGGTAAATTGTTATCATGTTTTAAGAGGTAAAGATGAAAAATTTCATAAAAAATCATATTTTGCAATTGTGCATAAATGTTTGTCTGTGTTTTCTCCCCCTCTTCCTTTAGAGCCATTTTAAGTGCCAGATCTAGTTATTTTGCTGCAATGCTGAGTGGCTGTTGGGCTGAAAGCTCCCAGGAGTACATTACTCTTCAAAGGTAAGCATAATTTTTACAAGGAAGCTTGACTGCAAATGATTGCAAATAATACTTCATACAGAGCTCTTTTTATGAATCTGATTTCCCTGTCTGTTCAATGAAATGTTTCTCATGTGATGGAATTCAGCAAGTACACTTTCTGAAAATGAGAGGAAGTTGGGAGCATTTAGTGATAGAGATAATGTGTTACCCTTCTCAGACATCCATAACAAAATACCACAAACTGGTTGCTTTAAGCAACAGAAATGTGTTTTCTCACAGTTCTATAAGGGACCAACCAGCAAGGTTGGTGCCTGTTGAGACCTCTTACCTTAGGTCCTTTGAATGTGGATAGGCACTTTCTGCTGTATGCTCCAGTGACCCTTTTTTTAGTTCATGGGGCTGGGGGGCCAGAGAGGGGAAAGGAAGGTGGAGGGACAAAGCTCACTCACTGGTGTTTCTTTTAAGGACACGAATCCTATCAGATTGGCTAGGGCCCTACCCTTATTACCTCATTTGAAGTGAAGTGAATTCGCTCAGTCGTGTCCGACTCTTTGCGACCCCATGGACTGTAGCCCTACCAGGCTTCTCCTTCCATGGGATTCTCCAGGCAAGAGTACTGGAGTGGGTTGCCATTTCCTTCTCCAGGGGATCTTCCCGACCCAGGGATCGAACCTGGGTCTCCCGCATTCCAGGCAGACACTTTAACGTCTGAGAGCTTCCCTGGTGGCTCAGATGGTAAAGAGTCTGCCTGCACTGCAGGAGACTGGGTTCAGTCCCTGGGTCTGGAAGATCCCCTGGAGAAGGGAATGGCTACCCACTCCAGTATTCTTGCCTGTGAAATCCCATGGACAGAGGAGCCTGGTGGGCTATGATCCTTGGTATTGTGAAGAATTGGACACAACTGAGCGACACACACACACACACACTTTCTTAGAAGCCCTATTTCCATATAGGTAAATGGGGGTTAGGGCTCCAATATGTGAATTTAGGTGTATGGGGGAACACAGATTTTCAGTCTATAATAGGTAGTTTCTTTATTAAAGAATAATTTGGATAGGTGTGGATTTCAGTGACCTATGATAGTGCATTGGTGAATCTACACAATTGGGGCAGTTTATATCAACTGCTGAGACAGTTATTAAGAGATGCACTACTTCCTTACATGGTGAAATGGAATATTTTTCGGTCACAGATGATCACTGTGAGAATCTAGAGTATACAGTAGTGGGGAGGGCTTTCTCAGTAGGAAAACTGCCTGAGAGTTCTGAAGAGAATTCCCAGCTTTCATCATTCTCACTGAGGATGCTTCCTCAACTGGGTCAGTCTTGGCTAGAAGCTTGGATGTAGAATGGTGGTAGTGATGATTCCATAACAGTGAATGTGTGAAAAATATTGATAAACTCTCACTGTTTTTCACACTAGTCTATAATCTTGAGCCTTGTAGGTTACAGCTGTCTGGTTTCCTTACCAACTAAAATCAATCCCCAAATGCCTCTCATTTGTAATTTCTCACTCTGTTGAAAAATGGAAAATTAAAACATTATTTTTAATAATATTTATATGTTTTTATCTCTTTTCATGTTTCATTTATTTACTAGAAATGAGACATATGCAGAAGAATGTAAACCTCTTTACTTTCATACCAGGTTTCTAGAGAGTTACGTTTTAGTTATATCACCTACTGTTTTGATCTGGCAACCACCAGGTATTTATTGATTATGGAAGATTTTATGTGCCAAGCAAATAGTTTATTAGCCTATGGGTAAAAAGAATGTGTAGTTGAGTCAGTCAGTGAAATTTTATCATCACTGTTGAAAAACAGCCTGAAAAATATGTTTTCTGCCAATAAGATCTCTTCCTTTATGGTGAATTTAAAATATCTGCTGAATATTGGAAGAGACATAATGCTTGCAGAAGCCAGAATTTCTGTAAGTGTGTCAATTCTAGGGATAATCATCATTCTAGTGTAATTTTGGAAATGTGTCCAGGGATTGTGTTTCAGATGTTTTAGATATCTTTTATAAAAACTATCTACTCTTATTAGAGGTGAAGTCACTAAAAATTTAAATGGAGAGGTAGCCATGTGATTCTGTGTAGTGAGATCAATGTCAAAAGAAGTGTATGATTATTGGACCTTATTTGACAGCAGGGGAATGTAATTTACAGAAAACACTTGTCTAATTTCCTAGAAGAAGTCTTAGTTGCTTATAGGTTTAGTGACAGTGTTTTTACTATCTGATACCAATTGCATACACCTTTGTTCCTCTTTCCAAATAGATTCTGTCCTTAGCAGTGATAATACCTTACAATCACATTATATATTTTCCCTGTTACTTCCACAGTTACTATGTTCTGTAATTTTTAGATTCAGTCTTTGAGAGAGCTGGTGTATTCACAGATTACAGATGAGAAGAACAAGATCAGATAAATTAAATCTTTTCCAGGGGTTCCTTGGCAAATAAGTGCTATGCTAAATATAAGTTACATGTCCTGTAGTCATTGAAGAAATTATAAGTTTCTCATTCGTATGTGTTCTTGAACTAATTCAGACTGCTCTTTTCCACTGTTTAAATCAGTGATTTTTCCATAGGAACAGAAAATTCCTGGTAGTTCCTTAGGGAATACATGGCATGGGGTTGGGATATGGGCACATTTTCTACCAGAGCTGCTCTACTATTATCTGTTCTTTATCACTCAAAGCAACCTCTGTATTTAGCTATGGGAATAAAGGCAATCTTTAATCAGCACTCCTGAGTGATCAGACTAAACTTTCAAAATACAGGCTTTTAAAGGTGGAGTCTGTTTATTAAGAGGTTATTAGATAAAGAAGTAGTAGCTTAACTGTTGGTCTATTCCACTACCTGTAATTTTCCATCTTCTATTATGATGGAGGTAATGGATAAATATCTCCTCTTATAATATGGCTCAACTGCTGCTGACCAACTTTAGTGGTTTGTTCAAGGGAAAACCAAATAGAAGTAGCCAAATTTGTTTCAAACTGTCATTACAAATAAGTAGACTGTACGTTGTAGCATGCCAGTGATCATCGGGCTCTCTCCTCTTACAGTATGTTCCCTTTACTTCTATTGTAAGCTAGGGTCTACTCCTTACTGGCTCATCTTAACACAGAGCTGCTGTTTTGTCATTGGAGGCTTATTCCTAATCAGCTCATTTATTTCTAATGCTGTTGTTGTTTTGTTGCTAAGCTGTGTCCAACTTTTTTGCAACCCCATGGACTGTAGCCTGCCAGGCTTCTCTATCAATGGGATTTCCCAGGCAAGAATCCTGGAGTGGGTTGCTATTTCCTTCTCCAGTGGATCTTCCCAACCCATGGATTGAACCGATGTCTCCTGTGTTGCAGGCAGATTCTTTACCACTGAGCCAACAGGGAGGCCCACTTCTAATACTAGCACATCAGAAATGAAGATACATTTCTTTTTGACTCTTTTATCTTGCTTGATACAACAAGGCTTTCTAATACCAAAACAGAAGGGGGATTTCCTGGCAGATTCTGGGTTTTATCTATATCTTTTATTATTATTATCATCACACAATATGTTCTGCTTTCCCCTCTTGTTGTTGTTGTTCAATCACTCAGTCATGTCTGACTGTTTGTGACCCCATGGACTGCAGCATGACAGGCTTCCCTGTCCTTTGCCCTCTCCCGGAGTTTGCTCAAACTCATGTCCGTTGAGTCGGTGATGCCATCCAACCATCTCATACTCTGTCATCCCCTTCTTCTGCCTTCAATCTGTCCCAGCATAAGCCTTTTCTCCAGTGAGTCAGCTCTTAAATAAATAAAAATAAAGCAGCATTTTTTATTTCAGGCAGCCAAAGTATTGGAGCTTCAGCTTCAGCATCAGTCCTTCCAGTGAACATTTAGGCTTGATTTCCTTTAGGACTGACTGGTTTGATCTCCTGGCTGTCCAAGGGACTGTCTAGAATCTTCTCTAACACCACAATTCAGAAGCATCAATTCTTTGACTATCAGCCTTTTTTATTGTCCAGCTCTCACATCTGAGAACTTGAACTCTACGGACCTTTGTTAGCAAAGTAATGTCTCTGCTTTTTAATGTGCTATCTAGGTTGGTCATAACTTACTTTCAAGAAGCAAGCATCTTTTAATTTCATGGCTGCAGTCACTATCTGCAGTGATTTTGGAGCCCAAGAAAATAAAGTCTGTCACTATTTCCATTTTTTTCCTGTATATTTGCCATGGAGTGATGGGACCAGATGCCATGATCTTAGTTTTTTGAATGTTGAGTTTTACACCAGCTTTTTCACTCTCCTCTTTCACCTCATCAAAAAGCTCTTAAGTTCCTCTTCAACTGTCTGCCACAAAGGTGGTTTCATCTGCATATCTGAGGTTATTGATATTTCTCCCGGAAATCTTGATTCCAGCTTGTGCTTCACCCAGCCCAACATTTCTCATGATGTACTCTGCATATAAGTTAAATAAGCAGGGTGACAATATACAGCCTTGACGTACTCCTTTCCCAATTTGAAACCAGTCTGTTGTTCCATATCTGGTTCTAACTGTTACTTCTTGACCTGCATACAGGTTTATCAGGGGGCAGGTCAGGTGGTCTGGTATTCCTATCTCTTGAAGAATTTTCCACAGTTTGTTGTAATCTATACAGTCAAAAGCTTTAGCGTAGTCAGTGAAGCAGATGTTTTTCTGGAATTCTTTAGCTTTTTCTATGATCCATTGCATTTTAGCAATTGGATCACTGATTCCTCTGCCTTTTCTAAGTCCAGCTTATACATCTGAAAGTTCATAGTTCACATACTGTTGAAGCCTAGCTCAAAGGATTTTGAGCATTACTTTGCTAGCATGTGAGATGAATGCCAATTGTGTGGTAGTGTGAACATTCTTGGCTTCCCTGGTGGCTCAGATGGTAAAGCGTCTGCCTACAATGTGGGAGACCTGGGTTCGATCCCTGGGTTGGGAAGATCCTCTGGAGAAGGAAATGGCAACCCACTCCAGTACTCTTGCTTGGAAAATCCCATGGACAGAGGAGCCTGGTAGTCTACAATCTATGGGGTCGCAAAGAGTCAGACACGACTGAGCGACTTCACCTCACCTCACCTTGAACATTCTTTGGCATTGCCCTTCTTTGGGATTGGAATGAAAACTGACGTTTTCCAGTCCTGTGGCCACTGCTGAGTTTTCCAAATTTGTTGGCGTATTGAGTGCAGCCCTTTCATAGCATCATCTTTTAGAATTTGAAATAGCTCAGCTGGAATTCCATCACCTCCACTAGCTTTGTTCATAGTGATGCTTCCTAAGGCTCACTTGACTTCCCTTTCCAGGATGTGTGGCTCTAAGAGAGTGATCACACAATTGTACGTATCTGGGTCTTGAAGATCTTTTTTGTACAGTTCTTCTGTATTCTTGCCACCTCTCCTTAATATCTTCTGCTTCTGTTAGGTCCATACCATTTCTATCCTTTATTGTGCCCATCTTTGCATGAAATGTTTCCTTGGTATCACTGATTTTCTTCAAGAGATCTCTAGTCTTTCCCATTCTACTGTTTTCCTCTATTTCTTTGCATTGTTCACTTAAAAAGACTTTCTTATTGCCTTGCTATTTTCTGGAACTCTGCATTCAGATGGGTATATCTTTCCTTTTTTCCCTTGCCTTTCACTTCTCTTCTTTTCTCACCTGTTTGTAAGGCTTCCTCTGCTGCTGCTGCTGCTGCTAAGTCACTTCAGTCTTGTCCGACTCTGTGTGACCCCATAGACAACAGCCCACCAGGCTCTTCTGTCCACAGGATTCTCTAGGCAATAATACTAGAGTGGGTTGCCATTTCCTTCTCCACAGACAACCATTTTGCCTATTTGCATTTCCTTTTCTTGGGGGTGGTTTTGATCACCACCTCCTGTACAGTGTTACGAACCTCCATCTCCTTCAGGCACTCTGTCTATCAGATCTAATCCCCTCTTGTATTACATATGAAATTGACTGTGTCAAATTACCACCTAAAATGTTATTAGTATATCATGGTGTATAAAGCTGTCAGAAGGTTAAAGCATATTTAGGAATTTTGCTGTTTTAAAAAATCACATCTTTTAAGAATTTTTATAATATAACAAAGTAATCTATAAAACAAATAGCCTTTTCACATTAACTTGTAAACCTGAGTAGATGTTTCAAGGGGTAGTGTGGTATAATAAAAAGATCATGGACTCTGGTGTCCTTTAAGGAAGTCCTACATCCAGGCCCAAACTGTCACATGACTTTGGGACATTGGTTACCTTCCCTGAGGTTGTTGAAAGGAGAAACTTGGCATAGTGTTTGGTGTATAGTCTGTAGTGCTGATTATTATTTACCTTTTTTTCTTTCCCTAAATGGTGTTGTTCTCATTTTTCTAGAGAGTAAAGGGTTCAAGTGAGGGCCATTTCCAGGACTAGGACAGCAACACATGCTTTGCTTGGTCAGTAACCTCTTTTGGAACTGTGCCACTGTTGCACATCTGTAGGATGTTTTCTGCAATAGATTAAAATTGAAATCTTGTCTGTCCTTATGGAAAAGAACCAATTGTTTTTTGGTTCTTTTTTGAGTTGGTAGCTCAAAGATGTAATGCATGTGACATTTTAAAATGAGACAGCCTTCAATAAATTAAGGTAGGAGTGCTGCTGCTGCTAAGTCACTTCAGTCGTGTCTGACTCTGTGCCACCCCATAGACGGCAGCCCACCAGGCTCCCCGTCCCTGGGATTCTCCAGGCAAGAACACTGGAGTGGGTTGCCATTTCCTTCTCCAATGCATGAAAGTGAAAAGTGAAAGTGAAGTCGCTCAGTTGTGTCCAACTCTTCACGACCCCATGGACTGCAGCCTGCCAGGCTCCTCCGCCCATGGGATTTCCCAGGCAGGAGTACTGGAGTGGGGTGCCATTGCCTTCTCTTAAGGTAGGAATAGTGGAATCCTATTATCCTAGTTTTAGGGCTTCCCAGGTGGCATAATGGTAAAGAATCTGCCTGTCAGTGCAAGAGATGCAAGAGACATGGCTTCGATCCCTGCATCAGGAAGATCCTCTGGAGAAGGAAATGGCAGCTGGCTCCAGTATTCTTGCCTGGAATCCCATGGAACCTGGTGGGCTATATAGGCCACAAAGAGTGGGACACGACTGACCATCTGAGCACGCACGTTTAATCCTAGTTCTACCCATGTCCCAGAGTTGGAAGGTGGGAGGATAAAGCTGAAAGGAAGTTCCCCTAGTGGCACGGGGACGTTTTCCACATCCAGTACTGGAAATTGAACAGCCAATATTTCCATAAAGAAACTTCACGTGTTTCCATTTTGTGTAAACAGAAGTCTTCTGGTGGTGGCTTGAGACTTTAGAGTATAAATTTGGATTTTTTCATCTCCCTTCAGAGACTCCTGGCTTGCTCTGAACCTTCATGATGACCTTTTCAAATGTAAGTCAGGTCATATTTCTCTTCTGGTCAAAATTCTTTAATGCCTTCTCATCACAATTAGAATTACACCCAAATCTTTATCATAAGCTATAAGAACCTGTATGATCTGACCCATAAGATTCTCCCAGACTTGCCTACCTGAAGGAGCTACAGCCCAACTCTCCAGTTACTCTTTTCTATGTTATTCTGTTAGATTGTCTTCACTTTCCACTGTTAAAATTAACTTCGTATATTTGTTGACATGGACTTCCCTGGTGGCTCAGACAGTAAAGAATCTGCCTGCAATGCATGAGACCTGGGTTCGCCCCCTGGGTTGGGAAGATCCCCTGGAGGAGGGCATGGCAACCCACTCCAGTATTCTTACCTGGAGAATTCCATGGACAGAGGAGCTTGGTGGGCTACAGTCCATAGGGTCACAAAGAGTCCGACTTGACTCTTGAGTGACTAAGCACACACATTTGTTGACATACTTATTGTCCATGTCCCCTCTCTAGAATGTAAGGTCCAGAATAGCGCCTATCATTCAATAAATATTGAATGTAAATGAATGATGAATGAGTGAATGAGGCCCTATGTTACCTTAGCCCACATATGTAGAAACCTGAAACTTTAGGAAGCACATATATAGCACAGAGGTTTCAGACTGGGTGCATGTTATCTCTGAGCCTGGTGCTCTGTCCTCTCATGGTCTTTTATTTTTTCTAACTGTTGAGTGTATGTAATACTTTCATCTCCTATAGTATTTTATTCTGATTACATTTAAATGGGAATAGTGCTTTAAATCTTTCCATTTATTTAAACTGTGGGTTATTGCAGTAATTTTTTTTTTTTTTTTTGGTGAGTCAGTTGATCATGTCTTTATAAATACTTTTTATAAAAATACAGATGACTTACAATAATGAGGCTGCAGTTTAATAAAACAGCTGTCAAGACAGCAGGAAAACAGTTTCTTGCTGTTTTTATAGCTATCACATATATTGATATATAAGCTCAAATGTCCAAATTTTGCTGTTTATTTTAATAAAGTTTTATTTTTACCTAATCATTTTTTCCTTTGCTTAAATATGTCAAGTCTTAGAAGAAACTATTCTTATAACATAAATATTCAATCCTCATTAACACTAATAAGAATGGCTCTTGAAATTTCAAGGAAAAGTGCATGGAATGTAACTATTATGCTATTATTTTATATGAACAAACTACAGATAATATAGCATAATTATACTGAGATCAACTCTTGTCATATCCATGTATATAAATGAGCATATTTAGAGATTTGACTTTTTTCAAAGTATTAAAGAAGAGATGTGGAGTTTTGAATCAGCAGAAACCAGTAGAAACCATTGTAGAAGCCAGTAAATAAATATTAAGTAAATTAAAAAATATTTCTATGTTTTCACCTCAATATTCCTTCTGAAGGTTTGGGAGATGCTTGTAACTACCCTAATAAGCCATTCATTAAATATTCATTAAACATTCATTCAGCATTTATTATTTAAGGCCATAGAATCAAAGCAAACACTTTTCTGAGTCCTACCCTGTGGAACTCCTTTTCTTTTCTTTTTGCCTTTCTCCTTGTCTCCCTTTAGCAGACATTAGATACGGTGCCTAACAAACTGTGAATGTCTTATCAGCACTGTCCCCAGCCTGGTTCCATGCAGAGCTCCAGTATTATGCAGGGAAAGGAAATTTTGATCCTGGGGATATTGAATCAATGCTGACATTGTGCTTCTACTAGAGGTGCAAGGGTAAATAGACACAAATCCTGCCCGCACAGAATTCAGTTTAGAAGGAGAAACAAATACGTAAACAAAGATATTATAAGTCAGTTTGATAAAGGTGATAATGGAAGTGTGTGTTTGTGTGTGTGGGGGTGTACTATACTGCTTAAGAGCCCAGCCATTGGAGTATGGATTTAAATTCCAAATTCCAGTGCATCACTAGCCATTTGACGTTGGGCAATTTATTTTTTTCCCAGCACCCACCTCCATGGGCAAGTGACTTAATTTCAGTTTTTTCATTTAAAAGATGAGACTAATAATAATAACCTCCCATTGAGTTGTTATGATTAAATGAGCTAATTGCATTGAAAATGCTTATTAGCTCAGTGACTAAATCATAATAAATGCTCAATAAATGTTAGTTATTATTTATGTTTAACATTCAGTGATTTCCCTTTTTTCCCCCTTGGGAGTGTTAAGGAAACAATCAGAAGTAAAGAGCCACATCTCTTGTATCTAAAAGATGAAATAAATAGAGAGGGAGAGAATTTTAAGCAGAGTGAACAGTATGTGATAAGGAACTGATGTATAAGGAACTGTAAGTGGTTCAGGTATAGGAAATGGTAATTTGCTTATCTTGGAACAGCTGCTAGAGAGAAAACCAGAGATCATATAATAAAGAACATTCTGTGCCAAGCTAAGGAATTTGGGCTTTTTTTCCTAGGTCCTATGGAGAATAGCTAAAGAGTTTTAGAAGTCAGGGACTGTATCAGATTTACATTTTAGCAAAGTCACTCTGATTGCAATGTGTGAAATGGGATGCGAGGAGGTAATTTCAGTCAAGAAGCCGACACGAGAGTACTATGATGAAGTATAGTACAGATGAAAGAAACTGAGAGGCTAAATCGGGGCAATAAAAGGGGGAAATATATAGCAAAAGGGCTTCCCTGGTGGCTCAGTGGTAAAGAATCTGCCTGCTAATGCAGGAGACAAGGGTTTGATCCCTGGGTTGGAAGATCCCCTGTAGAAGGAAATAGCAACCTACTCCAGTATTCTTAGGTGGCTCATTAAGAATCTGCCTGCAATGCAGGAGCCACGGGAGTGCTGGGTGCCAACCCTGGGTCAGGAAGATCCCTTGGAGGAGGGTATGGCAATCCACTCCAGTATTCTTGCCAGAAGATCCCTTAGACAGAGGAGCCTGGCAAGCTACAGTCCATAGGGTCTCAAAGAGTCAGACATGACTGAAATGACTTGGCACACACCAGTATTCTTGCCTGGGAAATCCAATGGATAGAGTACAGACCATGGATCACAAGAGTCAGACACGACTTAGTGACTAAAGAACGATAGCAAGAGACAGCAGAGGCTGAATTCAAAAACATTTGAAGGTATAAAATGATAGGATATAGTGAGAGAGAGGATTAAGATGAAGCTCCAGCTCTGACTTAGGCATCTAGATTATTCTTCAGTCTTCTTTTCGTTATTCCTGTTTTGTTCGTAGCACTGTTACAGGACTCCTTGCATCTTGCCCCACCTTCTATTCCTCTGTACCAAGAAGAGTGAATTATCTAGTAACCCCTGGGCATTGGTCAGAACGAACTCTGACCTGAGAGTTAATTTGATGATGAGAGGTAATTTGATTTCTTTTCTCCTTTCTTCTCTGCTGAATCTGTGGAAAGAGGTGATGGGAAGAAGGGTATCTGCTATCCATCTCAGCTATCTGTTGGAGTTCTGAGGGGGGCCCAATAAATAGTATACTTTCTTCCTGCTCACAATAAGACAAAAGAATCAACAGGTGAAAATTAGAAAACATTTCCTTAATTTTTGATAAGGCAGTAAAATGTGCTTTTACGCAAAAGCCAAAGTTGATTTGCTTGCTATGTCTCCTCTAAGACAGCCCACTTGAGAATCTGAATCTGGATAGCAGTACGCTTCTCCCCCAGCACCTCTTACCGCTGGTTCAGCAGCGAAAAAAGGAGAAAAGAAATCAGTTTACCTCTCATCTAGAAAGCTGAGCACCAAAAATTGATGCTTTTGAACCATGGTGTTGGAGAAGACTCTTGAGAGTCCCTTGGACTGCAAGGAGATCAAACCAGTCAATCCTAAAAGAAATCAATCCTGAATATTCATTGGGAGGACTGATGCTGAAGCTCCAATACTTTGGCCACCTGATGAGAAGAGCCAACTCCTTAGAAAAGATCCTGATGCTGGGAAAGACTGAAGGCAGGAGGAGAAGGGGATGATGGAGGAGGAGATGGTTGGATGGCATCACCGACTCAATGGACATGAGTTTGAGCCAGCCCTAGGAAACAGTGAAAGACAGGGAAGCCTGGCATGCTGCAAGCCATGTCAGAGTTGCAAAGAGTTGGACACTACTAAGCAATTGAACAACAACAACAAGTTCCTCATGATCAACAACCAGTGGTTGTTGTCCACCAACTAGATAATTAATCTTCCTTGATACAGAGGAATAGGGGAGCAGGGGAGGGCCAAGATGCAAGAAGTCCTGTAACAGTGCTATGAACAAAATATAAGAGTAATAGAAGACTGAATCTGGGGTGCTGGGAGAAGAAGTCATGAATTAAGAGTCTGAGATCTAGTAGTCAGTGAAACATAAAGATTATCACTTCAGACTACTTCTTTAAGTCATGTCTTTTAAATCTGTAAAATGAGGATGTTGGCAGAGCTAGAGACGCTGGATAGGTATTACAAATTAAGAAATATCTATGGCACAGCAAGAATATTTCTAGTGAATGGAGTAGTTGTATATCCCAGGCTTTAAGCAAAATGAGAGGCCATTTTTCAAAGATGCTGAAGAGGATTTCTTAATGAGCCAGAGGTTGAACTATGACCTTTAAAGTCCTTTCTAACTTTGTCTATCATGGAAGATGCCCAACAAAGAATTAATTATTTTATCATATACTAATCATCCTTATGGCAGAAAGTGAAGAGGAACTAAAAAGCCTTTTGATGAAAGTGAAAGAGGAGAGTGAAAAAGTTGGTTTAAAGTTCAACATTCAGAAAACGAAGATCATGGCCTCTGGTCCCATCACTTCATGGGAAATAGATGGGGAAACAGTGGAAACAGTGTCAGACTTTATTTTGGGGGGCTCCAAAATCACTGCAGATGGTGATTGCAGCCATGAAATTAAAAGACGCTTACTCCTTGGAAGGAAAGTTATGACCAACCTAGATAGTATATCGAAAAGCAGAGACATTACTTTGCCAACAAAGGTCCGTTTAGTCAAGGCTATGGTTTTTCCAGTGGTCATGTATGGATGTGAGAGTTGGACTGTGAAGAAAGCTGCGCACCGAAGAATTGATGCTTTTGAACTGTGGTGCTGGGGAAAACTCTTGAGAGTCCCTTGGACTGCAAGGAGATCCAACCAGTCCATCCTAAAGGAGATCAGTCCTGGGTGTTCACTGGAAGGACTGATGCTAAAGCTGAAACTCCAGTACTTTGGCCACCTCATGCGAAGAGTCGACTCATTGAAAAAGACCCTGATGCTGGGAGGGATTGATGGCAGGAGGAGAAGGGGATGACAGAGGATGAGATGGTTGGATGGCATCACTGACTCGATGGACATGAGTTTGGGTGAACTCCAGGAGTTGGTGATGGACAGGGAGGCCTGGCGTGCGACGATTCATGGGGTCACAAAG
>SJYT01029429.1:198694-223740 GCA_006410635.1 Cephalophus harveyi | reverse complement strand
GGGGATGACAGAGGATGAGATGGTTGGATGGCATCACTGACTCGATGCACATGAGTTTGGGTGAACTCCAGGAGTTGGTGATGGACAGGGAGGCCTGGCGTGCGACGATTCATGGGGTCACAAAGAGTTGGACACGACTGAGTGACTGAGCTGAACTGAATTGAATAACATTTTACAATATATAAAAACCCATAGCTGCAGTTATAACTTCATTTTTAAATTAATGGCATACCTCATGGATGTTATTTGAAAATTGTATTCTTCAGATAAAAATGAAATTAGAACTTTATCTTGACTGAAAATTTATGGGAAAATAGAATGTATCATTGATATCAGTTAAACCTTAATTATTTCTGGATTTGAGTTTAGTTTTCTTTTATTTTTCAGTATAAGCCATGTAGAAATGAATGTTATGATGCACTTTATATACGGAGGAACTTTGGACTTTCCAGTCAAAGCTAATGTTGGGTAGGTATTATTTTTTAATGATTTTAAATATAAAAATATTGATATTTTGTGGCTTCTGCTTTTTGAGCTATGTTTAAAAGTGTCAGTGAAGTAGAAGTTTCACTTTTATTATTTATTTTGCTGTATGTTGTACATATTTTGGCGATATCTAAAAACAGTAAGTCACCTTATTTAGAAGAAAAGATGATCTAGCAATTCACAGTAATAAGATTAAGAAAAGTCTTTACTAGACTTAAACAGAAGGAAATGGCCACCCACTCCAGTATTTTTGCCTGGAGAATCCCATGGACAGTGGAGCCTGGCAGGCTACAGTCCATGGGGGTCCCAAAGAGTCGAACATGACTAAGTGACTAATTGCTGCTATGTTTGAAAAACTTAATATTTGTTTTGGAAAATAAATGACAGATTTTTATAAAGTTAATTCAACTTTAGTCAAATTTGGAATTTGATAAATTTTTTTGCTACTTTATTTTTAAATTTTAAGATGTCAAAAGAAAAAAACCCTAAAAGTAATTTGAGAATATAGGCATCCTAGTGATCAACAATGGTATGGTTCTTTAATACTCTATGGCGACATGCCATCTAAGCTGCTGAAATCCTACTAGAGAGTGGAATCTATCTTGCTCTTCTAATTTTTGGGATGTTCTCTCCTTTTATTGTTATTCTAACATCACACAAATGAAGACTGCTCTTTTAATTTTAAATATTTATTAGTTCCTTTAGTTATAAACTGAATGAATATGATTTGAGGGTGAAAGTATCCTGAGTCACAGGGATTAAGTACTGAAGTTTTGCCCCTGGAAACCCGTATGAAATTTTATCATCGAATTGAGACTTGTAGGTTTCCTAAGTACCTAATGTATGTGTGGGTACTTAGAAATACTTGCCAATTGAAAGAAGCAACAGGAACCCTCTGAGTCATTGGATGCTACCTCTAATCTCATGGTACTCTGTAGGCATTTTCAATATGATAAACATCAATTAGTTGCCCTCCCCCTGAATTTTTATTTATTGTGAAGAGTTGTAACTTGTATAGCCTTTGAAGCAGTTTCCTGGGCCTTGTTGTATATATCACTGAGAATATGAGGGGAAGTTATAAAACATCTCCAAATTTACTTTGTGTTATTCTCCACAAATCAAATCAAGTTACAGTGCTTTCAACTTTTGACCTATGTGCTTTTTATAATCTGTAAAGAGTACTATGTAGGGCAGAAAGTTAGAATTAAAATAGTTAAGATTATTATTTTCTCTAAACAAACTATTTATCATTAAGAAATTATTGCATATTGTGCCTTGGTATTTAAATTGAAGAATTAACAGTGCATCTGTTTTTATTTTAGTCAGATACTCAATATGGCTGATATGTATGGACTAGAAGGATTAAAAGAAGTAGCAATCTATATTTTAAGAAGAGATTACTGTAATTTCTTTCAGAAGGTAATTATTGAGTCTCAAAAATCTTTTACCTAGTACCTAAAGTAATCTATTATTACCTCCTAGATTCTTAACTCTGTTAGTATTGTCATTTTAACTAATGGTAACTCTACTGAGAAATAACTCTTAGGATGTGCTTGTAGAAAACAGAAATCAATTCAGATCATTTTAAATAAGATAACACTGAGGTGGAGGTTTACTGAAAGGATATGGCAATATCCTATATAATTCAAAAGTGGAGTACACAGTTGGGACTCTCAGTTAGTTAGGGTTTGAAACTGAAAGAAAGGAAGCTGGCAACTAGGGTTACTTTCTCCATTTATCAAAGGGTACCACAGTGCTTCATCAGTTTTTTTCCCCAGAAAGAAAACTCCTCCTTCCTACCACTTCTCTTTATAGCATGTACTTGGAGTGGGATATAGTTCTCTTCTACTTCTCCAGGTGCTATATGAATACTGACTTTTTAATTTTAGTTTATGCAAACTTAAACTTGTTGTCTAAAGAAAGGTATTGTACTTTTTATTTCAAAGCCATTTGTACATTAATTTTCTCTTATTTTTTATTTTCTTATTAATGCTTGTCTTTGTAAACAATGGTCATGTATTATGTTTATAATAATCAAAAAACAAGTATTAAAAGGATTGTTTACATAAATAGTCCCCCTCTGATTGGATACTTGAACCAACAATATGCATTCTAATGAGGTAATTTTAATAATTTTAAGCATATTTAAATTTAGATTTTTATATTGGGTAGGACTTTTCTTATCTCTTTATAAGTTGTATCTGAGATATCACCCCATGGGTTAAAACAGAGGCATAAACTGGGTCTACCACCACTACCAACCCTTCCCATTTTACTGAGAAACAGTTAAACTCCTCAGGTAACCTTTATCAAGCCTTTAATCAGTTACTGTTCATTCCAGCTTTTATAAGGAAGGGAACTAGAAGAAGGGGCATAGTCTGTGGTATCCTCAGCACTGTAGAAAGTAAAGAATCTAGTAAAAAGACTTTTCCTTCTCTTTCATCTTTTTTCCTCATCTTCCCTGCCAAGTGAAAGTTAGCAGGGAGGTCCAAGACTATCCCAAAGAAACATTAAAGATAGGGATATTTGCAATGAGGATATAGTGTCCTCTCAGCCCTGTGATGGACATCTGCCATGGACATCTGTATAACCAGACCACTCTGGGACTTCTATCAAAGAAGAAAATACTAAGAGATTTCTTGGAAGAGCCTAGAGTATGTCTCAGGAATATACTTGAATATGGAGATTTCTAAAAGGAGGAGGAGGCTTGCTGGAGAAGCCAGTACTGCCCTGGTGACTAGAGACAGTAGTTATTGTCATAGAAAAAAAATAAAAGTCCATTCCATACCCCAAGTATACATGGTATGCGAGGAAAGAAAAGGACCTTAGTGGTTCAGTGAAGATTAGAAGAGGCTGATACAGGGTCAGATAACACTGTGTCCCATGTAGGGAGGCATTGAGCATCATGAATCCTAGAAGAACCTTCATCCACTGAGAGGCTGGGGAGAACTTTGGTCTGTCACTTAATGAGCCACCACATTAGCAAAGGCCACCAACATCTGGATTAGAGCATTCAAGGACATCTTCCTATTACCCTGCTGGTCACTGGTTAGTTACTTAAAGTGACCATATGCATCCACAGCCCTATTCCAAAGGAGTTAAACCCACAAAATGGAGGAGCAAGGGATCATGCTCTACTCTGCATATCAGATCTCCCCAACTAAAAGTGTAGTCAGTGATGGGGAACAAAAGATTTAAATTAAGTGTGAGATAGGTGTTAAAATAGGACCATACTGATGTTAAATACCAAAAGTAACCAGAAGGTACTGGAATGTGCCTGTAATCATTAAAGGATGGAAAAAAGGTGAATTTGATACAGCTTGGTTGATAGTTAGTAGTTATTGTCATAGAAAAAAAATAAAAGTCCATTCCATACCCCAAGTATACATGGTATGCGAGGAAAGAAAAGGACCTTAGTGGTTCAGTGAAGATTAGAAGAGGCTGATACAGGGTCAGATAACACTGTGTCCCATGTAGGGAGGCATTGAGCATCATGAATCCTAGAAGAACCTTCATCCACTGAGAGGCTGGGGAGAACTTTGGTCTGTCACTTAATGAGCCACCACATTAGCAAAGGCCACCAACATCTGGATTAGAGCATTCAAGGACATCTTCCTATTACCCTGCTGGTCACTGGTTAGTTACTTAAAGTGACCATATGCATCCACAGCCCTATTCCAAAGGAGTTAAACCCACAAAATGGAGGAGCAAGGGATCATGCTCTACTCTGCATATCAGATCTCCCCAACTAAAAGTGTAGTCAGTGATGGGGAACAAAAGATTTAAATTAAGTGTGAGATAGGTGTTAAAATAGGACCATACTGATGTTAAATACCAAAAGTAACCAGAAGGTACTGGAATGTGCCTGTAATCATTAAAGGATGGAAAAAAGGTGAATTTGATACAGCTTGGTTGATAGCGCTAACTGGGGATAAAAAGTTTTATGTTAGTATCTGCTTTAAACTGAGATTCCTCAATAAACCAGTTACATGAAACATTTTAAGACCAATCTCTATTATGGACTGTCTTTGGACCATTGCTTCTACTTTTTAGTATGTTCAAGAGTATACATAGATTACATGCAGCTTCCTATATTTTACTCTTAAAATTCCACTTAATTTTAAAAAAAATACAACATATTTGTTGCCATTAAAAGAACAGAAGGTGGAATTCTTTTGAATTATCAATATGGTGTTTTGTTGAAAACTTTTTTATTCCATTTTAATATAGTCTATATTACTGTGGTAACAGATATTTAAGAGCAAACTTTTTATTGATCTGATCTTGAAATTGTTTGCTTTACTACCTTGACAATATATATTTTAATAAATATATTTTTGAATATACAATTTTTAACTTCTAGTTCTCAATTATACAGTTTCTTGGCAATGACTTAAATATAGTAAATCTATAATAGCTCATCCCACAGTAATATATGTTGGGGTATAATGTGGTGGTGAACCTGGCCCCAGAACTCTTGGCAAGCTAGCTTCAGTCATTTCATTAATGTCACAATCTTGCCTTTATTCAACTAAATTTTAGAACTTCATTTATATGATTATAGTGGGTTTTACATTACATGCTCTTTGCCACCGATTTACAAATATATTTTAGCTTATGATTTAAATAGATGTCTTCCCAAATTTTATAAGCAGGTTTTGAAAACGACTGTAAGATCTGTCATCCTATTACAAAAACACTTAGGAAATCAGCATTTCCATATAAGTAAAATTCTTAGAAAGCTAAAGTTATCCCTTTAAGCCAGGGATCAGTAAACTTACTGTAAAAGGCTAGATAATTAGTATTCTAGGGTTTATGGACCATACAGCCTCCATCACAGCTACTTGGTTTTCTGTGGTAGACCAAGAGCAGATATGGACCATCTGTAAATGGAACAGCATAGCAGTGTTCCAATAAAACTTTATTCACAAAAAGAGTGGTGGGCTAATTTTGGTGCACAAGCTGGTATGCCAGCCATTGCATTTAAGCAGCAAATTATTTTGCAGTTTAATATTTTTTATGGAATATTATGGAAATTGTGGAATTTTATGGAAATCCAACATCTGTTGGATCATAGGAAAAGCAAGAGAGTTCCAGAAAAACATCTGCTTTATTGACTATGCCAAAGCTTTTGACTATGTGGATCATAACAAACTGTAGAAAATTCTTCAAGAGATGGGAATATCAGACCACCAGACCTGCCTCTTGAGAAATCTGTACACAGGTAAAGAAGCAACAGTTAGAACTGGACATGAAACAACAGACTGGTTCCAAATCAGAAAGGAGTACGTCAAGACTGTATATTGTCACCCTGCTTATTTAACTTATATGCAGAGTACATCATGTAAAATGCTGGGCTGGATGAAGCACAAGCTGGAATCAAGATTGCCAGGAGAAATATCAATAACCTCAGATATGCAGATGACACCACCTTTAAGGCAGAAAGCAAAGAGGAACTGAGGAGCCTCTTGATGAAAGTGAAAGAGGAAAGTGAAAAAGCTGGCTTAAAACTCAACATTCAAAAAACTAAGATCATGGCATCCTGTCCCATCACTTCATGGCAAATCGATGGGGAAACAATGGAAACAGTGACAGACTTTATTTTTGGGGACTCCAAAATCACTGCAGATGGTGACTACAGCCATGAAATTAAAAGACGCTTGCTCCTTGGAAGAAAAGCTATGACCAACCTAGACAGCATATTCAAAAGCAGAGATATTACTTTGCCAACAAAGATCCATCTAGTCAAAGCTGTGGTTTTTCCAGTAGTCATGTATGGGTGTGAGAGCTGGACCATA
The DNA here is from genome assembly GCA_006410635.1 of Cephalophus harveyi. Taxonomy (NCBI): domain Eukaryota; kingdom Metazoa; phylum Chordata; class Mammalia; order Artiodactyla; family Bovidae; genus Cephalophus; species Cephalophus harveyi. The sequence goes on along the minus strand of SJYT01029429.1, from coordinate 217,456 downwards.
AACAAAGCTGAGCGCCAAACAACTGATGCTTTTGAACTATGGTGTTGGAGAAGACTCTTGAGAGTCCCTTGGACTGCAAGGAGATCCAACCAGTCCATCCTAAAGGAAATCCGTCCTGAATATTCATTAGAAGGACTGATGCTGCAGCTGAAGCTCCAATACTTTGGCCACCAGATGTGAAGAACTGACTCATTTGAAAAGACCATGATGCTGGGAAAGATTGAAGGCAGGAGGAGAAGGGGACGACAGAGGATGAGATGGTTGGATGGCATCACCAACTTGGACATGAATTTGAGCAAGCTCCAGAGCTGGTGATGGACAGGAAAGCCTGTTGTGCTGCAGTCCATGGGGTTGCAAAGAGTTGGAACTGAACTGATGGTGGAGGCATTTCTGAAGAAGTTTTTGCCGTTCTCTGAGTGCACAGTATCTTCAGAAGTACATATTTAGACACTATATATACAAATTGGCTGATTGCTGGTCTTTATTAAGTGTATAAATTCAGATCACAACTAGTGAATGCATACAAAGAGAAACTGAATTGTATTCACCCCAATAGGGCAATAGATGTGCCTAGAAATATAGTCCAAAACCTGAAAATACATGGCACAGGCAGTATGTAGCACATGTTGAGGCTTACTATTCAACTATGACTTAAATCAAGTCCCTTACAATTACACAGTGGAAGTGACAAATAGATGCAAGAGAATAGATCTGATAGAGTATCTGAAGAACTATGGACGGAGGTTTGTGACATTGTACAGGAGGCAGTGATCAAGACCATCCCCAAACAAAAGAAATGCAAAAAGGCAAAATAGTTGTCTGAGGCAGGCTTACAAATAGCTATGAAAAGAAGCCAAAGGCAAGGAGAAAGGGAAAAATATACCCATTTGAATGCAGAGTTCCAAAGAATAGCAAGGAGAGATAAGAAAGCCTTCCTCAGTGATCATTGTAAAGAAATAGAGGAAAACAACAGGATGAGAAAGACTAGAGATCTCTTCAAGAAAATTAGAGATACCAAGGGAACATTTCACACAAAGATGGGCACAATGATGCACAACCCAACCGAAGCAGAAGATATTAAGGAGAGGTAGCAAGAATACACAGAAGAACTACACAAAAAAGACCTTCATGGCTCAGATAACCACAATGGTGTGATCACTCACCTAGAGCCAGACATCCTGGAAGGCGAAGTCAAGTGGGCCTTAGGAAGCATCACTACGAACAAAGCTAGTAGAAATGATGGAATTCCAGTTGAGCTATTTCAAATCCTAAAAGATGATGCTGTGAAAGGGCTGCACTCAATCAATATGCCAGCAAATTTGGAAACTCAGCACAGGACTGGAAAAGGTCAATTTTCATTCTAATCCCAAAGAAAGGCAATGCCAAAGAATATTCAAACTCCACACAATTGCACGCATCTCATGCTAGCAAAGGAATGCTCAAAATTCCCCAAGCCAGGCTTCAGCAGTCCATGAACTGTGAACTTCCAGATATTCAAGCTGGATTTAGAAAAGGCAGAGGAACCAGAGATCAAATTGTGAACATCTGTTGGATCACTGAAAAAGCAAGAGAGTTTCAGCAAAACATCTATTTCTGCTTTATTGACTATGCCAAAGCCTTTGACAATATGTGGATCACAAAAAACTGTGGAAAATTTTTTAAGAGATGGGAATACCAGACCACCTGACCTGCCTCCTGAATCTGTATGCAAGTCAAGAAGCAACAGTTAGAACTTAACATGGAACTACAGACTGGTTCCAAATCGGGAAAGGAGTACATCAAGGCTGTACATTGTCACCCTGCTTATTTAACTTCTATGCAGAGTTAAAATGCAAAATGCTGTGCTGGAAATAAAACACAAGCTGGAATCAAGATTGCTGGGAGAAATATCAATAACCTCAGATATGCAGATGACACCACCCTTATGGCAGAAAGTGAAGAAGACCTAAAGAGCCTCTTGATGAAAGTGAAAGAGGAGAGTGAAAAAGCTGGCCTAAAATTCAACATTCAAAAAACTAAGATCATGGCATCTGGTCCCATCAGTTCATGGCAAATAGATGGGGAAACAATGGAATCAGTGACAGACTTTATTTTGGGGGGTTGCAGATACGACTGAAGCCATGAAATTAAAAGATGCTTGCTCTTTGGAAGAAAAGCTATGACCAACCTAGACAGCATATTAAAAAGCAGAGACATTACTTTGCCAACAGAGGTCTGTCTAGTCAAAGCTATGGTTTTTCCAGTAGTCATGTATGGATGTGAGAGTTGGACTATAAAGAAAGCTGAGCACCAAAGAATTGATGCTTTTGAACTGTGGTGTTGGAGAAGACTCTTGAGAGTCCTTTGGACTGCAAGGAGATCAAACCAGTCCATCCTGAAGGAAATCAGTCCTGAATATTCATTGGAAGGACTGATGCTGAAGCTCTAATACTTTGGCCACCTGATGCAAAGAACTGACTCATTGGAAAAGACCCTTATGCTGGGAAGGATTGAAGGCTGAGGAGAAGGGTACGACAAAGAATGAGATGGTTGGATGCCATTGCCAACTCAATGGACTTGTGTTTGAGCAAGCTCCAGGAATTGATGATGGACAGGGAAGCCCTACGTGCTATAGTCCATGGGGTCACAAAGATTTGGATGCAACTGAGCAACTGAACTGAATTAAACTGACTGAGGTTTAATATGAAGAACAGTGAGTTTTTCAATACTTGTGTCCAAATTTTATTTATTGTTTTAGTTCATTACTTCTGTATATGTACTTTTTAAAATATGTTCATATAATCATGATCTAATTCTGTCATTTTGCCTGAGGTCAGTGTAGGATCTCCCATTGCACATGTACTTATATTTCTACTTTAGGAAGCAGATTAGACCCTACGGTTGTGTTGCAGTGTGATGTGCTAGGAATTAGTATACTACATTTAGTCTAGAAAATATTTATGCTAAAAGAAATTAGAATAAAAACTGTACATTCTGGGAGCTAAAAGAACTCAAATGCTATAAAAACTAAAGGTTATCAGTGATACTTAATTTTAAAAGAATAAATACTTTTGTATTACATATATTCATTCTGTAGTTTAGGTATATAAATCAGATCATTTTTATGAACCAAATACTTTTAGCCTTATAAGTTGATAAAGAGTAAATGTAGTGTTTTCTGTCAATTTTAGCCTGTTTCCAGAAGGTTGGCATCTATATTAGAATGCCTGATTATTGCTCATTCAGTTGGAGTGGAAAGTCTTTTTGCTGACTGCATGAAGTAAGTGATCTGAAGTAGTACTGATACTATTGATTTAGGGATTTTGTTCTTCCATTCTCCTAAGTTTCTGGGAAATTTTAGACTTGGCCTATTTTCTTTAAGCACAATGTAAATAGCTTAATTCTCTACTAGTTACAGCAATTGAGAAGAAGTATTGACTTAGATATTACTCAGGATGCTTGGGATCGACTTTTTTAGCTGAACCATGGTTACTTACGTTAAAATCCATGCACATAACCCAAAGTGGGTTTAAAATATGTGTTTACAGAAAAGGAAACATACTGAAGTCCATTACAGCACTCACAAAATTAACTGTTAGGGTTAGTTAAAACATACATATTTAAAATTTATATCATTGAAAACCAAAATGTTATTGAATATATTATAATGAAAAATATTTTCATTTCCTTAACTTGAGATTCTTTGATTTTCAATAGGTGGATTGTAAAGCACTTTGCAAGGTTTTGGTCTGAAAGAAGCTTTGCAAATGTACCTCCCGAGATTCAGAAAAGCTGTTTTAATATGTTGATTCATTCTCTAGTAAGTATAACCTGAATACTTTGTGTTTGTCATCAAAAAATTTACTCAATTTTATATAACTACTTTCTCAGTGTTTTAAATACAAAAGTAAAATTGTGTTACAAAAGCAAGATGAAAGAGCCAATTCCAGATAACCCGGAACCAATTCTCAGAACCTGTCTTTAAGACTGTTCCTTCATACCAAATGGAGAATTCAATCAGAGAAGCATAATCACTAGAAAGTATATGTTTGTTGATGAACAAAAGGGGCAAGGGGCATTGGCTCAGCGATATGGACCTCCACTTACTAAGGTAGTTTAGGGTACAACACGGAGACAGCGGCACCATTCTCCAAGAGGTGGCAGATTAATTACATTGGACCACTTTTCTTCTTCATGGAAAAGGCAGTGCCTTGTTCTTAGTGTAATGGACATTTTCTCTGGATATGGATTTGCCTTCCTTACTCACATTGTTTCTAGTAAAACTGCCGTCCATAGACTTATTGCCTTTTTCACCACCGTGCTATTCCACACAGCATCATTTCTGACTAAAAGACTCACTTCACAGCAAATGAAGTGCAGCAGTGGGCCCGTGTTCCCAGTTTCACCTGCCCTGCCGTCGCCCTGTCACCCTGAGGCAGCTGGCTTGAGAACATGGAGGAATGGCCTTCTGAAGACTTGGTTACAGTGCAACTAGGCGGCAGAGCCCCGTAGGATTGGGGCAGTGTCCTCCAGGAGGTTGTATGTGCTCTAAATCAGTTTGTGATTTCTTGTGCTATTTCTTGACATAACTAGGATTCACAGTCCAGAAGTCAAGGTGTGGAAGTGAAAGTGGCTTCACATGTAATTATTCCTAGTGATCCACTACCAAGATTTTTGCTTCCCGTCTCTGAAATTTTAGGATCTGCTGGTCTAGAGGTCTTAGTTCCAAAGAGATGAATGCTTCTACCTGAGGACACACATGATACCACTGAAGTGGAAGTTGGGACTGCTTCCTTATGGCCCCTTTGTAAATCAACAGATAGAGAAGAGGAATTATTGTTAGACTGAGCCTATTAGGGAAGAATTGGGTTGATGCTATATAATGTGGGTAAGGAAGAGTACATCTGGAATGCAGTACTCTCCTGTCCTGTGATTAAATCAATTAAAAACCCCAATTTAAATAGCACTTCAGGAATAAAAGTTTGGGCCACCTTACCAGATAAAAGAACTATAAATAGCATAGGTACTTGTTGAGGGCAAAGGAAACATGGAAAGGTTGTGGGAAAAGGTATTTATAAATACTCGGTATGACCGTGTGACCAGGTTCAGAAATGAGCATTGTAGTAGGTGTGATATAAGCATATTCATGCCCCCCGGCCCTTTTTTGGCTGAGCTGGGTCTTCGTTGCTACGTGTGGGCTTCCTCTAGTTGTGAGTGGGGCTGCTCTTTAGTTGTGGTGCTGGGCTTCTTACTGCAATGGCTTCTCGTGTTACAGAGCCCGGGCTCTCAGTTCTTGGGCTCAGTGCTTGCTGCTCATGGGCTCTAGAGCACAGGCGCAGTAGTTGTGGCACACAGGCTTAATTGCTGCGAGGCATGTGGAATCTTCCCAGACCAGGGATTGAATTCATGTCCCCTGCATTGGCAGGAGGATTTTTAACCACCAGGGAAATCCTCATTTCCCCTTTTTATATGAATGTTTTTGTATATATTAACCAAGTATTTTTGTTTTCTCCCACTGTCTCATTCCCCTACCATTTAATATAAAACATGTTAATAATAGTTAATTTTATATATCTTGGTATCTCAGGATACCAAGGGGGAGTCTGGATCAGTTTGAAGAACGTGAACATCACCCAAAGACAAGAGACTTTGTATCCTATTTTAGGGAAAGGGTTAGCATATTTGTGGTATAGTTGTATTTGTCAGGCTTTAGCACAACTTTTTGTCTCCATTTAGGAGTTAACTATGATTTAAAGAAATTGTATGGGTGCCTAGTTAACAAGGATGACTGTGGTGTCTCTGCAGTATGTCAGCTTGGTTAGGATGAACTGTGCTTCCCAGACTTTCCTTCTTTGCACTGCTTCACTTTGCTCCCTATCCTCTTTGCTTTTTCTTACCCCGGGGCCAGGGACATGTTTAGCTCTGTGATGAAGGGTCCTAGCATCTCCTGAAGGACACTCATTGCATCCAGGTCGGAGGCAGTGAGACCTGAAATGAGCCCATCCATGTGGGTTATAGCTTGTGCTCTTGGGTGTCAGCTTGTCCTTATCCCTTCATCATCCCTTCTCAACTGCTTTCCCTGTGGACTCAAACTACATCATCATATACAAAGATTGCTCAGCCAGCTCCCATAATAGCATATGGTCAAATCCCTTTAATAATACTTTATTTATATATATACCTCCTAGTGTTTCTGTTTCTCTGTTGAACCATGAACAGTATGTCATACTGGGTTACATAGAAGATGATATCTAAATCTAACTAGAGAAATAAGTTTAGGCCATCAGCTGGTGAGATACCACTGTAAAAAATAAATCTAAATCTGTTTTATGAAGGACTTTATAGTTTTGTTACTTAATGTTTTGCATCATTTGGTATAATTGCTCTGCAGTTTGTGGGTCTTCTGCTCAGCAGCTCTATGGTGGGGTTAATGGCAACCTCCTCCAAGAGGGCTTTTGCCACATGCTGTATGATCCAGGTCTGCTGCACCCACAGCCCCTGCCCCTGCGGCAGGCCAGTGCTGACCCGTGCCACCACAGAAGACATTCAGACACTCAAAGGCAGGTCTGGCTCAGTCTCTGTGGGGTGTCTGGGTCCTGGTACGCACAAGGTTTTGTTTGAGCCCTCCAAGTGTCTCTGGTGGGTATGGGGTTTGATTCTAAACGCAGTTTCACCCCTCCTACCGTCTTGCTGGGGCTTCTACTTTGCCCTTGGATGTGCGTATCTTCTTTTGGTGGGATCCAACATTCTTATGTCAATGATTGTTCTGCAGCAAGGTGTAATTTTGGAGTTCTCACAGAAGATGGGCACGTGTCCTCCTACACGTGCCCATGTCCGCCATGTTGTTTTTAAAAAAATGAACTATTTTTGAGCTATTTCAAATCCTAAAAGATGATGCTGTGAAAGGGCTGCACTCAATATGCCAGCACATTTAGAAAACTCAGCAGTGGCCACAGGACTGGAAAAGGTCAATTTTCATTCTAATCCCAAAGAAAGGTAATGTCAAAGAATGTTCAAACTACTGCACACTTGCACTCATCTCACATGATAGCAAAGTAATGCTCAAAATTCTCCAAGCCAGGCTTCAACAGTCCATGAACTGTGAAATTCCAGACGTTCAAGCTGGATTTAGAAAAGGCAGAGGAGCCAGAGATGAAATAGCCAACATCCTTTGGATCATTGAAAAAGCAACAGAGTTCCAGAAAAACATCTATTTCTGCTTTATTAACTATGCCAAAGCCTTTGACTGTGTGGGTCACAACAAACTGTGGAAAATTCTTCAAGAGATGAGAATACCCGACCACCTGACCTGCCTCCTGAGAAATCTGTATGCAGGTCAAGAAGCAACTGGACGCAAAAGCACAGACTGGTTCCAAATCGGGAAAGGAGTACGTCAAGGCTGTATATTGTCACCCTGCTTATTTAACTTCTATGCAGAGTTAAAATGCAAAATGCTGTGCTGGAAATAAAGCACAAGCTGGAATCAAGATTGCCAGGAGAAATATCAATAACTTCAGATATGCAGATGACACCACCCTTATGGCAGAAAGTGAAGAAGACCTAAAGAGCCTCTTGATGAAAGTGTTGTGACACAATTGAGCGACTGAATTGAACTGACTGATTTAATCATTGAATAGTTGATCTCTATTCATGAAGGCAAATAAATGGCCCAGTTGTAATTCAGTTCAATAGAAGTGAAAATGTCATTTATTACTATTGCAACTATTATTATTATTTAGTGGATTTTTAAAGGACCTCTATGTTTCAAAGTATACTTTTTATTTTTTTGAAATTATGTATAACATAGGTACTATTACCCCGTTTTATATATGAAAAAACGAATCAGAAAGGTTTATGCTTTATTCACATTCACAGTGTCGGTAAATGACAAAGCCAGGTATTAAAACCAATTGCTGCCATTCTAAAGGTAATATAATAGCTGTTCAACATGGGCAAAGAAGCTTTTTTTGGAAGTGTGGGCCCTGACTTCAAGGAACTCACAAATCTCTGGAAGAAAATAACAAAGCAAAGTACAAGTTAGACTATGATGAATATGAACACTAAGTTCCGTGTGAGTCTTATTTACCTTTGCAGCTGCAGCCTTAGGGCAATGCCTAGCACATTGTAGATACTTGGTATATATTGATAGGTAAATAAATGAATAAGTATAATTTATAATTCAGGTATATACGTGGAATCACAGAAGTAAAAAACAATTGATTCTGATTAGAAGGATAGAAGTAACATGAGATGAACCTGAAGATAGAGGACAGTTTCAAAATTAAAAAGTATGTTAGGGCATTCCTGACAGAATTTTAAAATGTGATCACGGCCCTGGAGACCAAGCAGTGCCAATATTCTGTTGTAACTGAAATAATGAGAGATGAGTCTGGGGAGAGGCTAAGGCCAGATTGGGAGGGATCTTAACTGACTGTCTCAAGAAGTTTTTTTTTTAAACAAGTGGTAAGTATATTTGAAGAATAAGCTCTTCATACTATGCTTCTCCCTCTCCTACAATATTTTATTTTGGTTTTATAGCTCTAATCAGTTTCTTGTACGCTTTGTAAATCCTTGATTTTTCCTTTTAAGACATATAAAAATGAGCATCAGAACAACCAAATGGTGATTACAGTGAAAATGTAAACTTTTGTCTTTCTTTGTGGATATTCAAATCTTGATGTAATCTTCATATGTTATTATATAGATAAAATATATTTTCTTTACTTTAATAAAATAGAATATTTTTAATTTTTTCAAATTAAAATTTAAAATATGTTATCCAAAAAAATGAAAGGTTGAGCGGTTTTCTTTTCTTTGGCTCTTATGCAGTTCAGTGGCAGGGACATTATCAGTAATATGCCAAACACTGTCCTATACCAATGGAAGTAAGAAAGTGCTGCATTGGACACTATTTATGGAGAATTTTTTTTTAATTTTAATATGAGGGACTTCTTCTTGGTCACTATGTTGCAGTTCAGTAAGAAATGGCTGCTCCCTCCTACCAAGTACAAACTATTGCTTTGGGTAGGAAGAGACAGCAGGGTAGAGAAATGAGTAGAAGGAGAAAGGTGTTAGTTAGGGCTTCTGACTACTTGAGCTATTTAAAAGCATGATTAAATTTTCTGTTTCAAATGTTTTGTTTAAGCCTTTTTTAAAAAAAGCAAATTATGAATCATTCTTAAATGTAGAAAAATTGAAACAAAAATAGTTACTGGGGTAAAACTGAAGGGATGTGTGTGTGTATATTAAATGCTGTTAGTCCTAAGACCAAAAGATAACTGAAGGCTATTTAATTGACACAGTATCAAAAGAATTAAATAGTATGAGTCATAGTGTTTATTCAGCATATGATGTTAGGACAACAACCAGGAAGTTTGCTGCAAAAAAGCTGGATCTATATATCACATCCTGGTATGCTGATATACATTCCAAATGGATCAAAGATTTCAAAGTAAAGAAAATGAGGCCATTAAAATACTACAGTAAGCCCTGGAAGAATTAGTTTATAATCTCATCAGGGCAGTGAGGATACAAAATTTAGCAGCCATAAAATAATTTAGTTCCATAAAAACGCAGAATTTCTATATATTAAAAATTATCATCAGTTCAGTTCAGTCGCTCATTTGTGTCCGACTCTTTGCAACCCCATGGACTGCAGCTCGCCAGGCCTCCCTGTCCATCACCAACTCCCTGAGTTTACCCACACTCATGTCCATTGAGTCGGTGATGCCATCCAACCGTCTCATCCTCTACAAAATCAAAAGGCAAAAGACAGTCTATATCATACTCTAATTTTTCTTTTACAGAGAGTTCCTACCAGTTGATTTTTTTTTAATAGCTAAATGTAGGATAAGATTAGGTGGTTCACAAAGCAAATACAAATGCCTCTTATTTGATGAACAGTCCTCAACTTCATTTAAGAGAAATGGACATTAAAATTACAGTCTCTCGACTTCCCTGGTGGTCCAGTGGCTACGACTCCATGCTCCCAATGCAGGGGACCCAGGTTCAATCACTGGTCAGGGAACTAGATCCCACATGCTGCAACTAAGACCCAGTGCAACCAAATAAATACATTAAAAAAAAAAATTACAGTGTCAGACCATATTCTATCAATACATTTTAGTAGGGAGCAAAAAAAAGGAAATTTGTACTATTTTAACAAGGATGTAGGAAAGAAGTACTCCATTCCTGGAAAGGGAATATACTGGCACAACTTTAAGCTGTGTTTTTCAAACTTTTTTGACAGACCCAGAGCAAGTTCTTTTTATATTATCACCCAGTACACTCACAAAGAAGAGAGGCGAAAAGCAAAGGAGAAAAGGAAAGATATAAGCACCTGAATGCAGAGTTCCAAAGAATAGCAAGAAGAGATAAGAAAGCCTTCTTCAGTGATCAATGCAAAGAAATAGAGGAAAATAACAGAATGGGAAAGACTAGAGATATCTTCAAGAAAATTAGAGATACCAAGGGAACATTTCATGCAAGGATGGGCTCTATACCAAATTAAATATGATGTTCTGATATTTTATATTTTTCTCCTTTCTCTTTCTTGTTTTCTAATGCTGATTGTAAGCCACTAAATATATTTCTTTAGGTTGCTAGGGGAGAAAACTACAGTTTGGAAAACAGCACTCCATTGAATATGTGCTGGCAATGTTTTATATCCTTCTGGTGCCCCACCTCATGTCCTCTTGACCAATGTGTGTACTTCAGCCATTGCTGCAGCATGCAGCTGCACGCGGGTGTAACCTGACAACACTTCCCGCAGCCACATCACACATACTTCTCACTTTCTGTTCTGAGGCTTCACTGCTGCTCCACCCCGGGTACCCACAGTTATGCAAACTTGGAAGTGAAAGGTAGTATCCCAGGGCACAAACCTTGACTAACAAGAGACGGGAACCAGTAATTAAGTATATCCCTGATCTAGCCCTTTAGGTGAATCATTCAAATTGTATGCTCTGTAGCTTTTCAGGGGATACCCAGCAAGACTGATGCCCTGTTGCCTGCAACAACAATTGCTATATATCATTGCTTCTCAAACTTTATATACAAACACTTAAGGATCAGGAATTCCTTGGTGGTCCAGTGGTTAGGACTCCATGCTTCCATTGCAAGGGGCACGGGGTTCAATCTCTGGTTGGGGAGCTGAGATCCTGCATGCAGCATGGCACGGCCAAAAAACAAACCCACTTCAGAGTCTTGGTCAAATGTAGATTCTTAATCAGTAAGACAGGGGTGGAGCCTGAGATTCTACATTTCTAAAAAGCTTCAGGTGATGGGTATTGCGGATCACACTTTGTTAGCAACGAGCTAGGAAGCATATCCTTCCATTGACTTTCTCTCCTTCCCTATTTCACTCTCTTGGGATCACTGGCATCCAAGCCTATTCCTCAGGCTCAGTTATTAGGCAGTTCCTAGATAAGACTTAGTATTGATCCAGCAATATTGACCCAGCATATTAATTTTATCCCATAGATATACTCACATTCATGTGAAATGATGTTATCTACATGGTTTTCATTACAACATTGCGATAGCAAAAACTGGAAACAACATAAATATCTTCAAGTAGAGGACTGGTTGTATCTTATATCCATATTAGGGACTGTTCTGTAGATGTTGAAATAATAATCAGGCTCTTTATATTTTGTTATATGATAACAACATTCAAGGTGTGCACTCAGTATAAAAGCAAAGTACAGAGTACTGTGCATATGAATGCCTCCATTTGAGCAAAATGAGGGGGAAATTACCTTTTTTATTTGTTATACATAAGATAACTCTGAAAAATACAGAAAATAAATAATATTGATTGGAACAAGGAAAAATAGGTGGCTCGGGACAGGAAGGAGTGGGAGACTTCTTACTAATGCCTTTTATATACTGTTGAAATTTGAACCATGTGGTAACTATTGAATTTAAAATTTTATGTTTGGTCTAGAAGTATATTACTTTTCCTTTGAACCTCAAGCTACTCTTAACATTTAATGTTATTATATATTCAGATCAGTATGGAATAAGATGACATACCATCTGTTATCATTTATGCCCATATTTTAGTTTTCCAATAAATTTCAAGCTAAATTATGACAACTATACATCTATATTTTTTAAAAAGATTACTGTCAGAGCACATAATGTTATGAATATAGTAAGCACTTCATAGATACCTGCCAAGTTTATTTGATTATCTATACTTGTCTCTAATACTAGAACAGTCCCTATAGTAGAACAAATTTGGTTTATTGCCTAAAACTCTTAGTAATTGCACAATTACTCAGGAAGTCATCAGAGGAGGAAAGGATAACAGTAAATTATAATAAATATGTAAATTTTTTAAAGACTTGAATTATAGCATATTACAATTTTTTTTCTACTCAAATAAATAAAGCAGGGGAAGTATATGTTTTGAAATAATTCTTAGTAAATGGGCGAAATTTTTAAAGTTTTGATGTTCAAAGCTTAAATTTAATTTAGCTTAAGAATTCACTTACAGACTCTAAGTCTCTGATGTGCTTAGAGATCAATAAACATTTGAGTGTCTGCTATGACCCTGTTCTATACTAGGCCCTGTGGATATAATGATGAGCCTGAACAAACATGTTTTCACATTCGATAGACATACAGTCTGGTGAGAGAGAGGTGTATTAATCAAATAGGTATTTCATCATTGAAAAATTACAAATAATGTAAATGCTTTAAAGAGAAGGCACAGGTTCTCTGATGACATGTGTAAAAGGAATCTGGTGTAGGTGTAGAGATCAGGGAAAATTTCCAGGTTTTCTAGTTAGTTATTGCTGTGTAGCAAATCACCCCAAAACTAAGTGGCTTTAAACTATTGATAAAATTTATTCTCCTCTTGAGAAACCTGTTATTCAGGTCAGGAAGCAACAGTTAGAACTGGACATGGAACAACAGACTGGTTCCAAATAGGAAAAGGAATACGTCAAGGCTGAGTACTGTCACCCTGCTTATTTAAATTATATGCAGAGTACATCATGAGAAATGCTGGGCTGGAGGAAGCACAAGCTGGAATCAAGACTGCTGGGGAAAATATCAATAATCTCAGATACGAAGAAGACATCACCCTTACAACAGAAAGTGAAGAGGAATTTAAAAACCTCTTGGTGAAAGTGAAAGAGGAGAGCGAAAAAGTTGGCTTAAAGCTCAACATTCAGAAAATTAAGATCATGGCATCTGGTCCCATCACTTCATGGCAAATAGATGGGGAAACAGTGGAAACAGTGTCTGACTTTATTTTTTAGGGCTCCAAAATCCCTGCACGTGGTGATTGCAGCCATGAAATTAAAAGACACTTACTCCTTGGAAGGAAAGTTATGACCAACCTAGACAACATATTGAAGAGACACTACTTTGTCAACAAAGGTCCATCTAGTCAAGGGTATCGTTTTTCCAGTGGTCATGTATGGATGTGAGAGTTGGACTATAAAGAAAGCTGAACACCAAAGAATTGATGCTTTTGAACTGTGGTGTTGGAGGAGACTCTTGAGAGTCCCTTGGGCTGCAAGGAGATCCAACCAGTCCATCCTAAAGGAGATCAGTCCTGGGTGTTCATTGGAAGGACTGATGTTGAAGCTGAGACTCCAATACTTTGGCCACCTGATGTGAAGAGCTGACTCATTTGAAAAGACCCTGATGCTGGGAAAGATTGAGGGCAAGGAGGAGAAGGGGACGACAGAGGATGAGATGGTTGGATGGCATCACCGACTCAATGGACATGAGTTTGGGTGAACTCTGGGGGTTGGTGTTGGACAGGGAGGCCTGGCGTGCTGTGGTTCATGGGGTCTCAAAGAGTCGGACACGACTGAGCGACTGAACTGAACTAAACTGAATTCTCTGTGAGTCGACTGGATGATTTTTTTGCGTATCTTGCTTGAGCTCAGTCCTGAGGCTGCTTTCAGCTGATGGCCAAGTTGGAGACTGGGCCTCCTGCACCCTTGGTCTTTCTTACCAGCCTTCTTTTTGGCTTTGTGGTCCCAGAACCAAAGCGTAAAGATACAGGCTACAAGAGTATTTGAGGTCTAGGCTCTGAAACTTGTACAATATCTTTGTGCCAGCAAGTGAACTAGCTAGTTTAGAATCAAGGGATGAGGAGTCAAGTCCACCTCTTGAAGAACTGAGCTACAAAGAATTTGTGGCTATGTTTTTCAGTCTACTACAATTGATCAGATAACTATTTATTCAGTAAATAGGTATGTCCTAGGGATTGTTTAAGAATTAAAAATGAAACGTGAATAAAATACAGTAATTTATAAGTTGCCATTTTTCCTTTTCCTTGGAGCACATGGTGTTTGTGAATTGTCATTCCATTTTTTTCATTGAGATAAATATTCATAATTTTCTTTCCTATGGTGTAAAAATGAATCATTATTAAATAAAATATAAGAAAAAGAGTCTTACCTAATTAGAGAGGAAGAAGCAAGTCACGGGTTTAGAAGTAATTTTTACCCTTTCTAAATTTGTAATAAAGAACATGTATTTTATAGTCAGAAAAGAAATAATACTGTGTCAGTGTATCTCCATGCAGCTATGATTATCTGTAAGCACAGAAATTAATTCAGTAGTGAAAAATCTCAGGGAAGTCAGGCTTTTCTTGGTAGTTATTTTGTAACTTTGCTCTCATGTTTCTTTTAACTATGCTTTAAAGGTGATTTGTTTCCAGCTCAAAGTTTGCCCTTTTAGGATAATTTTGAATGAATAAATAAATATGTAAAGCTAATGACAAAGACATTAGCTATCTGGAATTTTGGTTTTTTGAAAGAAGCATCACAAGAAAATGAAAGTATTTAATTTTTGCTTGAAAAGTTTTTTTTTATGAGCAGTAATCTAACTTTTCCCCCCAATATTTTCAAAATTATCAGAATGATAAAAATGCTGCTTTTCTTCTGATGGAAAGTGACAGGCTAATCGTCAGTTTACCCAGAGTGAAGTGGACAGAGTCAGCATTGATCATGGCGTCTCAGCTCCAAGAAGAATGTATTGCATTTATTATAGAAAATTTCTCCAAGATCATTCAAAGTGAAAATTTTGCTCTTCTCTTACAGGTACTATGTCTAAAATTATATTCTATATTTAGTCCCATCTTTGTATTTTGCTTATAATTATATAAGAGTTTTCAAATGCAGGTTCCCTTTGATTAAATTAGTATGACTTAAGTAAATTCCATACCAGATGGCATGTTTGCCTAGGATTTAGGGCAGTGATGGACAGGATTTTTGGCTCATACATAAGATGATGAAGGGAGAAGGGGACAGGTTGGAGTGCCCTGGCAAGGACCAATGCAACTATAGCCAACTCCAGTCCTCAATCAGCTAAGCTGTACTTTAGAAACTGAAGTCATAAAGATGTTTTGAGCGGTAATACAATTATGGTCCATGAAAAATTCTCTGTCTTACTGGGACCCACATTCTCTAAATTTAGTTACTAAAGAACTTTTATTACTTATATCTAGGCTGTGTCTTAGCACTGTTTTTGCTCTTAGAAGTGTGTGTGTGTGTGTGTGTCTGCACACGAAGATATTTTAACAGAGGAAAAGGGTCAGTATATTTATTATAATGATAATAGCTATTATATTATTATTAACAGAAGTAAGTTTTCTGATTGAATTCATACAGCCAGTTATGATGAATGGCCAGATGTATGCCAGACTTCCACATTTCTTACACATATTCCTATTATATGTCAATTTCTGTGTTTTATAGTCACAAGCAATGAGTAGCACATCTGATCTGTTGGACAAAATTTTTAAAGCTGTTGAAGAAAACATTACCACTGAAAATAGTTGCTCGCTTCTTATGGCTCTGGACACGTTACTGAATTCTGACAGTACAAAAGAAATGGTATTAAATATCATAAAAGTTAAATAAATGATGGAATATTTAAAGTATTATAAGATTTTTAAAAATATACGTATTTTAAATGTTGCATGAGTCATTAAAACTAAGTGTTTGATACCTGGGGGTTGGTTATGGTCTGTAGTTTTATGTATATTTGGGATTTCTTGTAATGGATAATTTTAAAAATTTCATTTACCTCTAAATGGACTTACTATAATAATAGAAGTTTAGAAATTTAGAAGTTTGGCTGGCTAATTCTAAGCATAGTTTGGTAGCAATATTAATTGGTACAGCATAACTTTAGTATTTTCCCCCCCCGTCACTCCATTAAATTTCCTAAATATAAAACTTAAAGAATTTTAAAGGATGTTTTAGAGTTTTAATCATCAGTGTCTTTTAATTTTATAATATATTTTTAAATTCCTTTTTGTCTTAAGAAAAAAATCATTTAAAGTTGGATTGACTGGGAAAAAGCAAAATTAAAATATATTTTATTTTTAAACAATTCATGAATGGTAATAAATAAGCTAATTGCAAATATTGACAATTTGTTCAACAAGAATGACAAAAAATTGTCATCATATTTATTATTACTGCATAGGGCATTTGACCTTGTAATGTCATAGTTGATTTGAAAAGGATGTGGAAGGTATTTATATAAAGGTTATTGGTAGTTTAAAACAGTGTTTGGTTAAAAGGACAAGAGTGAAAGAATAAGGTTCGTGTTCACTATAAAATTCTGTTGTTGAAGAGTAAGCCTTCATAAATAACTTGTACCCTACGATCTTAAAAATCTAAGTGATGACATCATTGATCTAGCTTAGGAGTAAGTAGATTCGGAAAGGAATAATGACTGGTTGCTATGACAATGTGGCTCTCACCAGCTGCTGATTTGTTGCCTGAACACAGGGTTTTACGTGCAAGATCCAGGCTCTGCGTGATAAGCTGTGGATCTTCCTGGTTCAGTCTTTCTACGCTGTTCGTCACACAGAAAGCTGGAAGCTGATGAGCACAGATGATCAACAGAAAATCCAAGCAGGTATGTTAGCCTTGAGATTTTTTATTCCTATAATTGTGACAAGGGATATTTTAAAGGAATTCCAATAAGTGGTAGGGTTAATGTTTATTTGCTTCTGTTCGATAATAGCCTGCTAATTGAAACTAGTGATAGTATGTTTAGGCAGTTTTAATAAATCATGTTTTTTTTTGTTGTTGTTCTTTGAAAATGAAACTCATTTCCTTTATACATACATATATAATTCTACTTTGTATTAGCAAGTGTTCTAGCAAATTTGCTTAAAAGCATTCTTGTAGAGAGATTAGAAGTATAGAAAATGTAACCCATACAGAACAGATTACCAAATACACTTTCTCTCCCTTTCAATATTATTTTTCCATAAAGCTTTTCCATCTTCTTTTGCATAAGATACCCTTTCTTGTGGTTTTGCTTAGATTAGATGGCTTTATTTCACGATCGATTGGTTCAGTGATATGATGTGTGCTATTGCGGAGTGTCCCTCAGGAGCCGCACAGTGGTCTTTGACATTTAATAGGTACCATTTGAAATATTAGCATTAAACAAAGGAGGTATACTGCTCAGAATGTGTTCAAAATGTTACAATAGAAAATTGAGGGTGTGGAACTAAAAATGGCTTCATGACTATTCTTGGATTAAAGCAGGTACCTTAGGAAAAATATTGACAGATTCAGTAAGTTTATTTTTTAAAACACTTTAAGAGACTGTATTTTATGAAGCAAACATTTCTGTACTATAAAACATGGAGGACATATATGATATATTCTTGATAATACATGGATATATTAAATTCTTTAATGGTTTAGTCAGAATATGATTTGCTCTGTCCTGTGTTAGGAGTATAACATGCTAGTCTAGCTAGATGTGATCTCAGGAATACTTTGCAAAGAAATCCAACAAAATAATAAAACAACAAAATCTATGAAACAACAAAAGTCCTGAGAAGGTCTTTAGAAATTGAAATTTTTTTTCTGTGACTATTTCTGTTCTGATTTTTAGATGACAGTTCATCTGTATGATTCAGTGTGAAAAAATAAGATCAGTATTCCATGTGTAGGTGTCAGTCAACTCTCTTCTGTTTGAGAGTAAACTTTGTTTTTCTCCATTTTTTAAAGGATTTCATAGTTAAGTTGGGTCCCGAACCAACTTCTTTATCTTAGTTCTGCAGAGTGCTAATATAAAATACATGTAAATACAAACACTTATATACACATATCTACAACAAAATGTTATTAGCATTCCAACTAATTGTCAAAAAGAACTTTTCAATCTACTACATCAGTGTAAAAATAATTTTTAAAATCTTAAATATGTTGAATTATAATGAGTCCTGACCTATGTGTAATTACTGCATTGGGAAATCCCAGATAAAGGAGTAATTCTGGGTTCTTTTTTTTATAACATTTCTTATGTTCTAGTTTGAGTTACTGATCTTTGGGAGAAATCTGGTATTAATTTCTACCTGTATATTTTTGTGCAGTCATTTGCTGACCACAAACCAGTCTTTGTAATCCTATTTTTAGGAACCTGGTTTGTCTTATAACATAATTCCTATAGAACAGAGATAGTAGAAGATGTATGGTAGAATTACAGATAATTTAATGTATTTTTCATCAGCTGTTTTAATAAAAATAAATTTGGAAATTATATATCTCTCTTCAAAATATATTTTAAAACTACATAACCTTCAAAAGGCAGAAATCCATTAGCTAAACTATATTTATAGCTCTTGTATCATTATTCCTATATTTTTCCCTGACGTCATTTAAATTCTTATTTGAAGAATATCAACTGAGTTCTTCAGTAATTCCCATATAAACCTAAATCTATAAAATGAATTTTTATGTAATTCTAAAAAGAATGATATATGTTTAAGGATTGTCT
>SJYT01029429.1:168123-198479 GCA_006410635.1 Cephalophus harveyi | reverse complement strand
ATATGTTTCTCATGTATTAATTTTAATAACATAAAACCCATAGGAACAAGAAAATAAGATTTAAAATAAATTTCTTTAAGATAACTTCTAAAGCAGATAGTTATTTAGTGTATTAGATTGGTTTCAGCTTTTTAAAAGTTATTTCCATCAAAATGTAACCATTTTCTGCTGATATAGTATTATCCCTTTACTTCTGTGGTATGAGTGCTTCCTATAAAAATAAATTGCTTTTTTTCCCCTACAGCTGCATTTGACAAAGGTGATGACCGAAGACTTGGCAAAAAGCCTATTTTCAGTAGCTCTCAGGTAAACTTTTACAGTTTTATAAGCCCAGATGAAAAATAATTTAAATTTTATTGTTTTATATTTCAGAATAATTTTTAAAAATTTATTCATTAACTAAAGCTGTTCCTGGATGGAAATAATTTTGACTCTTTTTTAAATCAAGGAAACAGTTTTAAATTTTTAAGTGATATGCATTTTTTATATCCAGTTGACATGGGAAGTGAAATATTGTCTGCCTTTTTTATTTCTTTGAAAACCTTTTTGGCAACTAGCATATTGGAACTATTCCAGATCAGAAATTTTCCAGAATTCTAAATTCATTTCCATGTCTATTTTTCTAATTAACCTACTTCTTAAAAAGAAGATTTCAGTTGTCCCAGTTTTCTCTAAACTAAGATTTTAATCCATATAAGGTATTTTTGGTTTGAAAAAGGCAATTAACATCAAGAGTACAGTTGTGTTCACTTTAAAAGTTACTTGGTGTACTTACATGAGGTAACCAAAATAGTCAAACTCTTAAAAACAAAGTAGAATGATGGCTGCCAGGGTCTGGGAAGAGAAGGCAAAGGGGAATAATTGTTCAATGAAGGTTAAATTTCAGTTTTGCAAGGTGAAAAAGTTCTAGAGGTTTGTTGCACAGCAAGGCATATATAGTAAACCTGACTGTACTGCCCACTTAAAAATAATTAAGATGGTAAGTTTTATGTTATTTGTTTTTTATCACATTTACACATACACACACACATTATTAATGACGGTTAGAGTTTCAGTCTAGCTAACTCAACATATGTGAAGTACAAAATTATACTAACCTAGACATGTATTCCAATGATGTGGAGACATACACTGAGAGTTCCAGTTTGAAATGCAAAGAATATATTGCCCTTGCAAGAATGGAATAGGGAATCTTTTCTTCCTTATCAGCTAGTAGATGGGAACTCATACAACTCCAAGCCACAACCAGTAGCTCTCATGGCTGTGGCAGAGATCAAGCTCTAAATATCTTGGGTGAAAAACTGTGGGACACCGGAGCTTTTTGCTAGTACACCTCCTAGGACTGTTTCCCTAAGTCTGTTTCATAACATACTAGCTCCATCATTTAAAAAGTTGAAATATAGTAAAAACAATATAAAGAAATAGTACTAGACCTGAAAGTGTGTCTAAGAGGAAGGCTTTAGAGGGCTACTCTTTTTCTTTATCATGTGGTGAACATTCCTAATTGGTCAATTGTATATGAGAAACATATGTAAACTTTGTAGATATAAATCACAGATTGTCTAAAAATGCATATACATTGAATTCTCACCATATAATGTTAATGCTGAAATTTCTAAAGGAGTACAGTTACTCCATATACTATATAAACACTTTAAAATAGATAGACTCTAGGATAGAGTAAATTAAGTAAGATTAGTTTAGAGATCTAACATCAGAGTCTTCCTGGTCTTAAGTATTAAAAATAGAGAAATTTATTTTTTGAGCTAAGATTTGATCAAGAAAACAAAATCGAGGACCAAGCCTATTTGAAGTTTACAAGTATTACACAGAATCCTAGTACACTCCACTGAATGGGACCAGTCTCTACCCCTAAATATGCATAATCCGAGGCCCAGAGACATTAATAATGAGTTTTTAAATATATGAGGTTTTTTTCTTCAGTTAGTAGTAAAGTTAGAATAAGAATCTAATTATTCTTTATACCTTGCTTTTTGCTAACTAGCTTATTTATTATTTGCTTAACTAGCTTATTATTTGCTTAACTAGCTTATTTATTATTTATGTATATATGTATGTATGTGTGAATATAAATACACACTTACCTATACGTTATTTTTATCTTAAACAAATTTTCATTGTAAATAGAAGCTTTCTCTATTTAGAAATAACTAGACCTTGAACTGTATATCAATATATGCTCAAGATTGATAACCATCATCACATGTTCTTTGAGTACCCAGTGTGTGATGGGCATGGTGCTAAGGGATCAAAGAAGACAACACAGGTTCTGCCTCATACCTTTACAATCTCATAACAGCCTTCCAAAGGAGGTGGGGGGGTAGTATTTACATAAAAAATGGCAATATATTCTTAAAATTTTATTCTATAATTTATACCAGTTACTCGCTTCCATACAAGGTTGGTTCTAACCAAAATGATAAAGAAGGTGAATTGTCTTTAGTGCCCTTCTGTTTTCCTCTTTTTACCTATTTCATTTGTTTTTAGGACCCCTTTTCTTTTCTCCAGACAACCAATGCTGTATTAAGATGCTGTGGGCGATGTTTATGGGTTTGGGTTTTTTTTTTTTTGCTTTTCCCCTGTCCCCAAAAGCAAATTTTTCAAATGTTAATGTGTTATTTCGCAGGAGCTTCCCTCTGGCCCTTGCCTCCAGAGGACTAAATATTCAGTGATAAAGTTTCTGGCATTTGGTATATAGGATTGAAGAGAGAATTTTTGGTGAAAAGTCATTATAATGTCCCTCAGAATTTACCATATAATGACTACCTGCTTTAAAACAGTAAATCTTGAGCTCAAGTCCTAGTTCCATCCCTTTTCATCATGTGCATGCATGTGAGTGCTAAGTCGCTTCAGTCATGTCTGATTATTTGCGACCCTATGGATTATAGCCTGCCAGGCTTCTCTGTCCATGAGATTTTCCAGGCAAGAATACTGGAGTGGGCTGCCGTGCCCTCCTCCAGGAGATCTTCCTGACCCGGATACTGAACCCTTGTCTCTTACACATCCTGCATTGGCAGGTGGGTTCTTTACCACTAGCATCACCTGGGAAGCCCGTGGCCTTGGGTAAATTACATACCTGCTTTAACCCCCAGTTTCTTGTCTAATAAATGGAGATAGCAGCAGGAGATATCTTACAGAATTGTTGTGAGGAATAAGTGAGATGATATATGAAAAGCATTTTAGCACAAAACCTGGGAGTGGGCCCTCAAAAAACGTGGGATTCTATCATTTACCCAAGGCCTCCTAATATCATTAAGTGTTAATCTCTACCATAATTTCACAAAGTTAAACAGTATCCCTTTTTAAAGTAGAATTTCCTATTAATTGTTGTTTGTTGTATTTCAGATTTGATTAAGGTAAGGTGATCAAAGACACATTTAAGTGATCCAAGATAATTCAAGTTTTAAGTGGCCCTAAATCATAATGTGAATTTTGCTGCTTTTTCCTCTTTGAAAAACTGGCTATTGAAACATAAAGCATTACATGTCAAAGACTTTTCAAAATACAAAGTATTTTTTTTTCTTTTTTGTAGCAAAGAAAACAGGTTACTGACTGTGGTGCTATAAAAAACAAATCCGCTGGAGAAAGTAACAAGAAAGAGTGTCTGAGTTATCTCTCTGCTCATCAGAAGATGAAATCTGATGGATTAGGAGCCTCTGGACATTCATCAAGTACTAACAGAAATTCTATAAATAAAACTTTGAAGCATGATGATTTAAAGGAAAAGGATCCAAAACCAGCATCCAAGAGTACAAAAGAATTAAAAACTGTGGGAAAAAATGTTTCTGGAAAGCCCAAAGCCATCATAAAGCCCCAAACAGAAAACAGTGATAGTACAAAGTCAACAAACCTGTCACCTAGACAAGCTGTGGAAAGATCAGCAACAGCAGCAGCAAATGAACAGAAAAATTCAGGAAATGGAAAAGGAGTGAGAAATCAGGGAGAGCAAATTACAGGTGCCAGACCCAAGGTACTCACTGGAAATTTAAATGTGCAAGCCAAAGCAAAGCCTCTGAAGAAAGTGACAGGCAAAGATTGTCCACACCTCCAAACGGCAGGGCCCTCCAGCAGATCTACAAATTCAAGTATGGAATTACTGACTTCCACTGACTCTCTGGATGAAGCAAAAGAAAATGGGTCAATGAAAGAGAAGCTTTCTGGTCATAAACCTTCCTCTTGTGACTCTCGAGGACAGACTGTGAAAAACAGTGTAGAAGGTATCAAAACTTCCACAGTAGGTGAGTTTTAGCACTCTGATACTTTTATTTAGTTTCAAATGCCAAAAAGAATTTAGTTACATATATTTATGCAAACTGAGGAAAAGTTTTTCTCATTCTAACATTTAATTTTGCATATATATTGTATGATCAGTGAATTTATACATAATTATTACATATTTATTGTTCAGTCTCATGACCCACTTATCTTCATTTACAGCAATGAAATCTCGACCTGTTTCAAAAGATACCAATGGAATTTCCAATAAAAAAAGCACTCATGAACAGGAATCTAATACACATAACAAGTAAGTCTTCATTATCTTACCTAGACATTAGCTTTCTCTGGAAGTCAGTCATGTACTAACTTCTAGCTAAATATTGTTAAAATATTTTTCCTTAGAAAATTTAATATATTTACATAATGATACTTTAAAACTTATTATACAAAATGATAGAAGAATAATGTATCCTTGTGGCACCTAATTATGCATTGCTTTCCCGTAGTAGAGCTACAGTTTTATAAACTTAAACACTTACAAACATATGACTTTTTCTATTTTCAGAAGAGAGATATTTTTTACTTCTTTGAGAAAAAGTATTTTTCTTTTTGCTTTAATTGACATTTAATTGATTTACAGTGTTGTGAAAAACTATATTTCATGCATGGGTCTTTTTTCAGAAGAGAGATATTTTTTACTTCTTTGAGAAAAAGTATTTTTCTTTTTGCTTTAATTGACGTTTAATTGATTTACAGTGTTGTGAAAAACTATATTTCATGCATGGGTCTTTTAAAAAATTATGTTTCAGAGTCTCAGTATAATACTGAACACAAATAATTTTTTTTAGTGTGCTAAAGAAGATCACCAGCAAAGGATACAGTGATCCAGTACCACAGGCAATTTTAAAAAAAAGAGGAAATGGAAATGGATGTGCTACAGCTCCACAGAGGACAAAGAATGCCACAGCTAATCTTGCTAAAACTCAAGGTAAAGTTGAAATACTCCTAGGTTTTACTTCTTTGTTTAAATGGAATAAGCAGAACTCTGATTCTGGAACTTCAGCAAC
Source organism: Cephalophus harveyi (assembly GCA_006410635.1). NCBI lineage: Eukaryota > Metazoa > Chordata > Mammalia > Artiodactyla > Bovidae > Cephalophus > Cephalophus harveyi. Next base: position 193,173 of record SJYT01029429.1, on the reverse strand, counting down.
AGATAAGCAAAATATAACATGACTTCACTCATTTTACATTCATTTCATACTTCAGAGACAAGATTTTATTCTTCCACTTTTCAGACAAGTATTTTGGTGTTTTGGGGTATAAGTTTATTGTTTATTTTCTTTTGTGAAAATCCTATTAACGGAGTCACTAGGTTATCTGCATTTCTGGTCCTTCTATATATTATGCCTGTGTTTCTTCAAAGCTTCATTGATAACTCTAAGAATTCCATCTGCAAAGCCAACACCAAAGAGCTCTTTAAAAACGAATGGTACCAAGAAAAAAAAAAAAAAACTAATGGTACAGTCTAGAGAGCTGTAATACGTAGGAAGGAAGAATTTTCTCTCTAGACTCTGTGCTGTGCCTATTTCATGTTGTAAGAAAGAGAAGAATACTGATCAGATTGCATATTTGCTAATATAATAATAGATTTTTTAAATTAATTTGCTTCATGCATTAAGCATTCACATATGTAAGAGCAGTTTGTAAAATGCTAAACATAGTTCTGAGGTAGGTAATGAATTAATACTGAAAGTAAATTTTAAAATAAGCCAGAGAAAAATTGTTCATGTTCTAGTAGATAAAAATTAAACAGTTAAAAAGATTTGGTAATTCTGTTTGACAGTTTTAAATGCTCAAAATATCATCTCTAGAACTTCAACCATTATAAACAAGTGAATTCTCAAAAACCATTATAAACAAGTGAATTCTTAAAATCAATCCTCTTTCCTTCCAGTAACCAGCTTTAGTTTCAACTGCAGATCTAAGTTGTTAACCCTAATGAGCTATAATAATAATGATCTGGTTGCTGCTGCTAAGTCGCTTCAGTCGTGTCCGACTCTGTGCGACCCCATAGACAGGAGCCCAACAGGCTCCCCTGTCCCTGGGATTCTCCAGGCAAGAACACTGGACTGGGTTGCCATTTCCTTCTCCATTGTGTGAAAGCGAAAAGTGAAAGTGAAGTCGCTCAGTCGCATCCAACTTCTAGCGACCCCATGGACTGCAGCCCACCAGGCTCCTCCATCCATGGGATTTTCTAGGCAAGAGTACTGGAGTGGCTTGCTATTGCCTTCTCCGGATGATCTGGTTATGAGAAATAAATGATCTGGTTATGAGAAATAAATTAGTTTTGTTACTGTTGGAAGAAAAAATTGCAACAATTTCAACATTTCTATTTTGTATTTAGTTTGATTCTCTTTTTCAACTGTGTGGAACAGTCTTATTTTCCACCCCTAGAACTTCAAAGGGAAGACCCTTACTACTCTCTTGGCATAAGAATATCACATTTTTCTACCTGCGTATATTTATGCAAATCCAATTCTGGCATAAGGCTCAATGCTCTGTGCTTGAAGAAGAGAGAGCCTATTTTAATAATTTTACTTAAGATGCTGCAATAGTTTCTCTATATTTGTAGTAAAAAATATTTTTTATTTTATCAAGTCACTAACTCCTAATTTGTAATTGTCCATGTGATCTTATGTTACCATTTCATCATGTTATCTTTTTGTTTCTTTTAAAGGATTTAAAAAATCATATTAAATTTCACTCACAAACTGGAAGATATATTTTTAAATTTTCTTTTCTTAGGATCCCAAGGATCACCAAATTCAGTAAAATCTTCAGTCTCTTCAAGGCAATCTGATGAAAATGCAACAAAATTGGACCACAGTGCAACTACAGATAAACAAACACCTAAGAGAAAAATTGTCAAGCAAGGACAAACAACTTTGCCTAAGATTAGTGCAAAAAAGGTCACAATGCCTAAAAACCCAAACCAACCTAAAAAAGGTGAAAATTTAAATAATAAAGATTCAAAACCAAAAACACTTCCTGAACAGGTTATACTGAAGACTCTGCCTTCTTCTCAGAGACCTTTAAAAAGTGAACCATCTGTTGTCCAAAAAAGTGTGTTTCTTGATGTATGTGATAATAATAACAAAGGCAGTGTTTCTGAACAGAAGCCTCATGAACCTCTAACTAATCTCACAGCCAAAACCAGTGATGCAGAAGCATTTCAGTCACCGTGCATACTCAACTCACAGAAGACACTGAACAATCAAGAAAAAGACAAGTTGGTGTTAGAATGCCAGAATACTTCTAATCTGGATAAATTAATAAAACATGATCTGGAATCAAAACAGATATGTTCAGTTAAAAGTGAAACAAATGTTTCTGGTCACAAAAAAATAGATCACTGCACCATAGCTAAAATACCTTGTCATTCTGATGAGAGTGATAATGTCGATCCAAAATTTTATAGTACCACTGTTCTAAAATCCATGATTTCAAATCCAAAAGAAAACTCTTTGAACTCAAATCCAGGTTGTGACGTAGACTCAGCACATGTAGAACAACTCCAGTCAGAATCAGATAGGGAGAAGCAAGTAGGGAGAAAAGATACAAACCAAAAATTAAGCATTAAATGTGTGAAAGATGTTTTACCTTGGGTTCCTGAAAAGACAAACGGTACCTTAAATTCTGGTCAAGATGACAGAAAATCTAAAATTCATGTAGAAGAAGAGACAGTTCCTAGTCAGTTGTCTAATGACTCTGCCATGAATGAAGACAGTCATGCTACAGTAGATTCACATATTTCCTCCAAGTGTTTTTTGGAACAAATATCAGGGAAAAATTCTCCTAAAGACATGGAAACAACAGAAACTTCAGAGAGCCATGAAACTCCAGAAGCGCCATTCATGAGTCACTGGAATTTGAGTACCAATGTTCTGCATCAGAGAGAGAGTCCTGAATCAGACAGTGGCAGTGCCACAACATCCTCTGATGACATAAAGCCCAGATCTGAAGACTATGATGCTGGAGGGTCTCAGGATGATGATGGGTCAAATGACAGAGGTGTTTCTAAATGTGGCACTATGCTGTGCCATGATTTTCTTGGAAGAAGTAGCAGTGATACCAGTACTCCTGAAGAATTAAAAATATATGATAGCAACTTAAGAATTGAAGTGAAAATGAAAAAGCAAAGTAATAGTGACCTTTTCCAAGTTAATTCAACAAGTGATGATGAGATTCCTAGGAAAAGGCCAGAAATTTGGTCTCGATCTACAATAGTTCATCCTAGGGAAAAAGAAAATATTCCACGAGGCAGTGTCCAATTTGTACAGGAGGTAGATCAAGTTTCTTCCTCAGCAGATGAAACAGAAGATGAAAGGTCTGAAGCTGAAAATGTTGCAGAAAATTTCTCTACATCTAACCCAGCTCTTCAGCAGTTTCAGGGCATAATTAATCTAGCTTTTGAAGATGCAACTGAAAATGAAAGTCATGAGTTTCGTGTAACTAAAAGTTTTAAAAGGTCTGTTTTACTTTCTGTAGATGAATGTGAAGAGATAGGATCTGATGAAGGGGAGGTCCATGCTTTCTTTCAACCTTCTGTAGATTCTCTTTCACCTTCTGATGTTTTTGATGGCATTTCTCATGAACATCATGGAAGGACCTGCTACTCCAGATATTCACAAGGAAGTGAAGGTAGTGTTTTAGAATGCAGACAAAAGAAAAGCAATAGTATATATAAAAACAAAAGCTCTCCCTTGGGTCTTAGTAGCATTGACTTGTCAAGAAAAGATAAACAGAGTGCTTCACCCACAGAAAAAAAGGGCACAACAGATGTCCTGTCCAAAGGAGGCAGACAGCTTCCTCCAGGAGATAAAAAAGTATATAGTGGAAGCAATGTGGATAATGACTTTGAGACACACAGCAAATTTTCAGATAGTGATATAAAATCTCAAGAAAGACCATGTCATTTGGAACTTCATCAAAGAGAATCCAATTCTGACATACCAAAGAACAGCTTCACAAAGTCTCTGGACTCCTGTCGGAGTCAAGTTCTGCCTCAGGAAGGTCAAGTGAAAGAAAGCCATTCTACAGCTACCGAAAAAGCTAATATTGCTTTATCTGCAGGTAATGTACAGAAATAGACATGCTAAATTCATAAGAAAATGAGTTTATAGAATCTTAAAGTTGTCAGTAGCCCCTGAATGTTATATTTTAGTTAGAATAACTGCTTAAGCAACAGATTCAAATTTTAAATGAAAACTGGAATTTCTTAATAGAATGAAAATTAGCTAGTTGCTCTTAATTGTTCACTTAAAATCTTAGTGAAAAATTAACATTTAATAAAAATTTTGGTTGTTTATTAGAGCTAACCTACTAAGAGATTTTACATGAAAGAATAAAGAGAAAAAGATAGTTTGCTATTATTTAGCTATTTATGTCTAATTTAACATAGGAATTCTTGACTATTAGAAATTTTATTATACATTGGATATGATTTATGAACTATACTAATATATAAGAGGGCTGTGCAATAAGTATAGTAATATGTCTGTCTCTTATACACATCTAGATGTGTATAAGAGACAGCCTTTACAATCTCATAACAGCCTTCCAAAGGAGGTGGGGGGGTAGTATTTACATAAAAAATGGCAATATATTCTTAAAATTTTATTCTATAATTTATACCAGTTACTCGCTTCCATACAAGGTTGGTTCTAACCAAAATGATAAAGAAGGTGAATTGTCTTTAGTGCCCTTCTGTTTTCCTCTTTTTACCTATTTCATTTGTTTTTAGGACCCCTTTTCTTTTCTCCAGACAACCAATGCTGTATTAAGATGCTGTGGGCGATGTTTATGGGTTTGGGTTTTTTTTTTTTTTATTTTAACTAGATTAATTATTAAAATTTATATACATTTTACAGAGATTAAGACTTTCAAGATCACTATAATTCTGTTCTAAAATTTTCAAGTAAAAAGATAAATTTCCTTAAAAAGATTATATTTAGAGAAATGATAACATATGAAAAAAGCCCAGGCTTATTTCATATGTATAGATGGTTTCCTGTCTAATTGTTTTGTGTGTTTGTCTTCCTTATTATTGTAATTTGAACTATGACCCACATTTAAAATATGCAATAGTGGCTGATTGAGTAGCTATTGTATACCAGAATGAAGAAAAATGCTTACCGATAGTCCCTGTTCAGCAAAATCACAAGAGTAGGGAGCTCGTAAAGTTGTACTTTTTTGTTTGTCCTTGCTTGCATCCTTCTTTGCATGTGCAATATACAAGTAAGTCTTTAGATAAAATGTATTGATTCTCCCTTTGAAACTGACTTACCTTAAACATCACCATCAAATAACCATGTCCTTTTTTCTCTTTAAGTTTCTATTGTAGTGAATTAGATATATGTGTGCATTCTGTTTATGTTTAAATAATTTTTGTTTTCTGTATCACAAGCTTTTACATTAAATTATGGAGAATTATTGTTAGTTTCCTGTGTTGATTTTCCTGTTGAACATTACCTTCAAGTTTTTTTTTTTAAACAGAGAAAAAGAAATGCCTCAAAAGTCTTCTCCATTTTGTATAAATGTTATTTTTCCCATTCTGTGGGGTTTTTTTTGGACTATAACTGTTATATTGCATTAATAGTTCTACAGAACTCTGAGGGGGTACCAACATGTGCAATTTTTACATTGTGTAGTATTATGAATTATTTCAGGCGACATAGATGGTTGTGACACAGTGGCACAAATCTACATGTATGACCATCGGCCTTCAAAAACCCTGTCTCCAATATATGAGATGGATGTAACAGAAGCATTTGAGCAGAAAATGGAATCAGAAACACAAGTTACAGACATGGATTTTGAAGATGAGCAACACTTTGCAAAACAAGACTGGACACTATTAAAGCAACTGCTCTCTGAACAGGACTCTGACTTAAATATCACAAATTCTGTTCCTGAAGACTTAAATTTAGCACAGTATCTAATTAATCAGACACTACTTTTAGCACGAGACAGCTCAAAACCTCAGGGTAAAGCACATGTAGACACTTTGAACAGATGGAGTGAACTAACATCTCCATTTGATGATTCCTCAGCAAGCATTACCATGGCTAGTTTTTCCTCTGAAGAATGTTCACCCCAAGGGGAATGGACAATTCTGGAACTGGAAACTCAGCATTAAGAGTGTTAACACTTCAGAAAATGTTAAAATATGCCACCTCTTTATTTTTTTGATGTTTATATTGTATCCAAATGATAACTGCATTAGCCAGATTTCGTCTATCCTTACTACTGAGGAAGTCTTTCCAATTTAGTTTGTTTATTAATATGATATCATATGTAGAAAAAGTGGTTTTTTTTCTAAAAATCTTGAGCATGTTTTCTACAATTATTGGAGAATTTAGAAGACCTATAAGGAAACCCTTGCTTTAGTTTTCCTTTCCTAACTGGTCAGTTACTTGTTTATCATTCAATAATTTAAAATGTGAATGCACAAGTAGAACAGTCCCTTCTTTCTCTGCATATGGTAACAGAAATTTAACAATAAAAAACTTATCATGCTTGTGTCAATTTATGTAGAGTTAATCTGTGACATTCAAACTCAGGTTGGTGTGGTTAGACTGATAGCTAGTATTAGGAAAAACCTTCACTTTTCCAGCCATTTAGATCCAGAAAATTGTTAAGTAAATGCATCTCAAATTTCATTGACATTTTTACTAAAACAAGAGAAGCAGAATTTCCTGTACCTCTTTTGGGGGATATATCCAGAGAAAGGCATCTGCTGTTATCCAAAAGAAGTAGGAAAACTGTCCATTAGTTTTATCTGTACAGAAATTCCTTTGGATGATGGGATATAATAGAATTGGCATCTCTCAAAACTTTGTAACTGACTCATAATTTCTCTAAAATATATCAGAAGTAAAAAAATCTTTTGGTTTAGAATTCCTTTTGTAATTTAACAAAGTTTTGGGGGAATTCCCTGGTGGTCCAGTGGTTAGGACTCAGTGCTTTCACTGCTGTGACCCAGATTCAATCCTTGGTCAGGGAACTAAGATCCCATAAGCCAAGCAGTGCAGCCAAAAATGAAAACAAATTAATTCACAAAGTTTTCAACAAATGACAACAATAGAGATAATCTGTAACTATTTTGAATATCAACAACTATATAAATATACAATCATTTGGTATTCTTACACATTAGATAATATTAGCTGCTGCTGCTAATTCACTTCAGTCGTATCCAACTCTGCGCGACCCCATAGACGGCAGCCCACCAGGCTCCCCCCTCCCTGGGATTCTCCAGGCAAGAACACTGGAATGTGTTGCCATTTCCTTCTCCAATACTACTAACCTGTTATACCATAAATTCGCTATGCTTTTTTTTAAACTAGAAGCTCTACAAGGAGCACTCATTCATTCAATCAAGACACACATTTGTTCTAGGCTCTGAAGGATGAAGATAAAATTTGATTCCTGCTCCTCAAAACTGAGTTCAGTTTCTAATGAAGAGAGGAAACCATATAAGGTCAAAAACAATATTATAAGAACTTTATATCTTAAAAGCTGGATGGGAATTTAGAGGTTAGTTTAATCCCTTCAAATTCCCAAGGAAGACTCTGAAGCCCAGAGGAATTTTTAAAGTGCCCAAGGCCCCACACTGATTTGTGAGCCAGAATCCAATATTCCTTAATTTCAGTTTGATGTTATTTCTACTCCATGACATACTTCATTTGGTATATGATAGAGTCAGAAACAGCACAGATTCTCAAGACTGTGTGTTATTTTCTTTTTCTCCAAATGTGAAATTGTTATTTTAATAAACTACCTCAGAAGTTTACAAATTTATTACTGAAACTTCATTTCTTTCATGTCATATGTGCAAATAGATAGTAGGGAACGAAATTTGCTTAAGTATGACACCTTAGGTAATTTCAGGAGTATGCTTGCTTATCATGTGCTTTTATGAACAACATATCTACCAGTCTGTTTCTTGTGGGACTCTGGACTAGTTCTTTATCATTCAGCAAACGTATATTGAAAAATAATTGCTGAAATTTACTTAGCACTTATTCGATGTTAGACACTGTGCTTGTTGTTGTTCAGTCACTCAGTCCTGTCCAACTCTTTGTGATCCCGTGGACTGCAGCATGCCAGGTTTCCCTGTCCTTCACTGTCTCCCAGAGTTTGCTCAGACTCATGTCCATTGAATTGGTGATGCCATCCAATCATCTTATCCTCCCTTGTCCCCTTCTACTCCTGCCTTCAATCTTTCCCAGCATCAGGGTCTTTTTCCAGTGAGTCAGCTGTTCATATCAGGTAGCCAAAGTATTGGAGTTTCAGCTTCAGCATCAGTCCTTCCAATGAATATTCAGGACTGATTTCCTTTAGGATGAACTGGTTGGATCTCCTTGCAGTCCAAGGGACTCTCAAGAGTCTTCTCCAACACCACAGTTCAAAAACATCAGTTCTTTAGCACTCAGCCTTTATAGTCCAAATCTCACATCCATACATGACTACTGGAAAAACCATAGCTTTGACTATACAGACCTTTGTCAGCAAAGTGATGTCTCTGCTTTTTAATACACTGTCTAGGTTTGTCATAGCTTTTCTTCCAAGAAGCGTCCAATCACCGTCTGCAGTGATTTTGGAGCCCAAGAAAATAAAGTCTGTCACTTTCCATTTTTTTCCCATCTGTTTCCCGTGAAGTAATGGGACCAGATGTTGTTATCTTAGTTTTTTGAATGTTGACCTTTAAACCAGCTTTTTCACTCTCCTCTTTCACCTTCATCAAGAGGCTCTTTAGTTCCTCTTCACTTTCTGCCATTAAGGTGGTGTCATCTGCATATCTGAGGTTATTGATATTTCTCCCAGCAATTTTGATTCCAACTTGAGCTTCAACCAGCCTGACACTGTACTAAATGCTTTAAATACCCATTAACATTTAATTCTCACAACAGTTCTATGAGATATATGTTCTTACCTTTTTTTTTCTTTCCCAAAACAAGAGACACCTTGGGAAGGGGCACCTGGCCAGAGAGCAGCAGGGTAAGGGAACCCAGGAGAGCTATTCTGTTCTTACCTTTGTTACACCTGAGGAAACCGATGTAGCATCCTTACCTGAGATCAGCTATCCCAGTGGAAGGAACTAAAAGAGAATTAACACATTATACTGTTGGTTGGTGGATAACAATTGTATATGGTCAGAGTTGTAAGAGCTCAGAAAGAAAAGCTATGAACAGATTGTCAGGAAGAAAAGATTAGAGAAAGCTTCTTAGGGCAAGTAATATTCAGTGAATGACTTTATAGAATTTATTTAAAGAAAGGGCTGGATGGCTGCAATCTTGTTGGAAATGTAGGTCAGGCAACTTGACTTGAAGATGCACTTTTATAGAAGTACTTTGCTTTTTCTTGGATTGTGTGTTACAGTCAATAAAAATATTGAATAGAAATGTTTTAAAAAGATGCTTTTATGCATAGTTTACCTAAAGACTCAAAAACTCCATACCAAAAAAAAGAATCTAACTTTTTAAAAAATTTGAGTTCTTGGTGTAGGACTGATAAAGATTACCAAGAGAGAAGCAACCAAAACTCATATACTGGCTGTGGGAATGCAAACTGGTACATTCTCATTCAAAAACTGACAGATATAACTAAACATATTCAAGAAAAACTAGTGCATACGCTCTAAATAAAAAGTAACTGTACTAAATGGTTTGCAGCAGTAATGAGGTATTGCCTCACACCAGTCAGAATAGCTATTATCAAAAAGTGTACAACTAATAAATGCTGAAGAGGGTGTGGAGAAAAGGGAACCCTCATACACTGTTGGTGGGAATGTAAATGGGTGCATTCACTATAGGAAACAGTATGGTGCTTTCTTAAAAAACTAAAAATAGACTATGGGAAACAGTATGGTGTGTCCTTTAAAAACTAAAAATAGGCTAACATACGAGGGAGGAAGAGTCCAGAGAGGACAGTAGCAGGAGGATTGGGTTTGCATTTTAGAATGATCACTCTGGGAACAGTAAAAGTAGGACTGAGTGGAGCAGGATTCAAGGCAAGGAGACTAGTGATGACTTAAAATAACCAAGGCTTCAACTAGGGCAATAGCTGTGGAGAGAGAAAGGCGTGGACATGTCTGAGAGATTTAAGATGTGGACTGGAAAAACTTACTGATTTGGGGACAAGAGGAGGGAATCATCGTAGAAGACTCAGGTTTCTGACTGAAGTGCCTGGGTAGTGGATGATGTCATTAGCCAAAAAAAAAAAAAAGGAAGCAAGCTCAGGAGTGAGGATGAGTTTAATCTAGGACATACTGAGCCTGAGATGCCTGTGGGACATTCAAGAGGCTTGACAATATACTGTGGAAGAGTCAGAAAAACATGAAGACCAAAAAGGAGTGTTCAGAAGTAAGAGAACTAGGGAGCCAAGGATAAGAGGAGACAAGTGGCGAATATATAATCAGCACTCATCGGAGATGGGCAAATCAAGGCTGAGATTCTACTCTCACCTATCAAAGTGGCAAAGATTTTAAAAGTAATTTGTGAAAACAAATTCAACATTAGCAAGAGAATTAGTAAGTTTGGGGTCCTCTGAATGTTGCAATGGGAGTGTAAATTACCTTTCCAGGAAGTAATTAGGCAGTCTATGTTAATAATTTTCTTCATATCCTTAACCTAGTCCTTTCCCCTCATGGGATCTACCATTAAGAAATAAGAATTTGAGACAAAATTTGTCTACAAAATGCTTATCAGAGAGATCTATAAGTGAAAACTGAAAACCACCTAAACGCCAACAGTAGGAGAAAGGCTAAATTATGATACAACTATATAACACATTATGCAATGATTAAAATTGCTTTCAAAAAATTCTGTTTAATGTCAAGAGAAAAATACAAGAAAAAACCCAAACTATTTATTTATAAATAAAATATCCAATTTTGTATACTAACAAGTACATAGAAGGGACTAAGTGTTAACAGTGATTGTGATTAAGTGGTGATTACTATTTTTATTTTTTAACATATTTTCCATGTTTTCTACAAGGCACAGAAGAATAGGTAGGGTTTTTGTTTGTGTTTAGGAAAGTTGTAGTGGTTAATAGTGCCAAATGCTGTTTGAAATGTCAAGGTGCACACTGAGACTAGTCCATTGGATTTGGACATGAGGACTTTATTGATAGTTTTTGTCAATTTTCTTTAGTAGCAAGTACAGAAACTAGACTACAGTGGGTTGAAGGGTGAACAGGAAGTAAAGAAGTAGAACTTATCTTTTCAAGGAGCCTAACTGAAAAAGAGACAGTGGTAGCTTGAAGTTACTGTTGTTTTTAAAAGTAATTTTAGCACTTTGAAAATAAGAGGTTGAGGATAATCAATGAATCGGGGGCAATCAAGGAAGAGGCAGGAGGAGGTGGGATCAGGCACAAAGCATACTAACTGATACAGGGCATCTCAAGGAACTTGAGGCGTTTAAATAAAGCACCGGATGCATGTGGGACAGCAGTGGAAGGCAAAGCTGGGAAAGTACAGGCAGGCCAAAGCATGAAGCACCTGAAAGCCATGCCAAGGTCTGTGGGAAAGCCATTTAGGCAAAGACATTAAATATTAAAATTTATTGTCAAAGGCAGACAGAGAACTATTTTCTAAAGATTAGCTGCATGTGTGTGTGCTAAATTGCTTCAGTCGTGTCTGACTCTCTGCCACCCTGTCAGGGGTCTGTCCATGGGATATTCCAGGCAAGAATACTGGAGTAGGTTTCCATGCCCTCCTCCAGGGCAACTTCCCCACCCAGGGGATGAACCGTTTTCTCCAGATTCTCCTGTACTGGCGTACAGGTTCTTTCCCACTAGTGCCACCTGCTTTGGAAAAATAGAGAGGAGACTGCAGGAAGGAGGAGTCATGCTGTGCTGTGCTTAGTCACTCAGTTGTGTCCGACTCTTTGCAACCCAGTGAACTGTAGCCCACCTGGCTCCTCTGTCTATGAGGATTCTCCAGGCAAGAATACTGGAGTGGGTTACCATGCCCTCCTCCAGGGGAACCTCTCAACCAGGAATTGAATCGGGGTTTCCTGCAGTGCAGGTGGATTCTTTACCAGGTGAGCTACCAGGGAAGCCAACTGGAATAATTAAGGAGAAAAAGAGGCCCAAACTAAGGAAAAAATGGCCAAGTTGGAAATAAGAGGATCGCTTTAAGAGATAATTAGGAGGAATTTTGATACAATGAACAAGTTCCGTTGAGTTCAGTTTGGTTCAGTCACTCAGTCGTGTCCAACTCTTTGCGACCCCATGGACCGTGGCACGCCAGGCCTCCCTGTCCTTCACCAGCTCCCAGAATTTACTCAAACTCATGTCTGTACAATGAACAAGAAGTGGTTACAAATTGAGTGTGAAGACCTGCAAGAAGGGATGAAGGGGACCCCTTTTCATATCCCAGATTTTGAATAGGTAAAAAACAGAAAGCTGATTGTTTGTAGTTGGAAAAAAGATAATTTTCAACTTGAATATGTCTTATTTGAGATACAATTTAGATAACCAAGGTATGCAATATGTCTTTCAAAATTCAGAAACCTAACAAACTAGTGGTTACCAGGGAGGGAAAGGGGAGAGGGGAGGAGCAAGATAGGAGCAGAACATTAAGAAGTACAAGCTATTATGTATAAAATAAGCTACAAGGACTCTTGGAGGAAAACACAGTCACTGCTGCCACAGTGTCCCAAGGCCTCCGGCTCCTGCTCCTGACTCACCGCTGTTGGGCTCTTACAGATACTCGCAAGACTCCTGTGGACCCAGAGGTGGCCGTTCGCCATAGGATCTGCCTCACCAGCTGCAACTGTGAAGCCTCTGGAGAGGGTATGTCCTGACCTGATCAGAGGCCTGAAGAAAAGATACTCTTGGAGGAAAACACAGTCACTGCTGCCACAGTGTCCCAAGGCCTCCAGCTCCTGCTCCTGACTCACCGCTGTTGGGCTCTTACAGATACTTGCAAGACTCCTGTGGACCCAGAGGTGGCCGTTCGCCAGATTAGGATCTGCCTCACCAGCTGCAACTGTGAAGCCTCTGGAGAGGGTATGTCCTGACCTGATCAGAGGCCTGAAGAAAAGAATCTCAAAAGTGGAGGGATGCGTTCAGATGCCTACCAAGACCCTGAGAATAGCTACAAGGAAAATTCCTTGTGGTGAAAGTTCTAAGACCTCGGGATCATTTCCAGATGAGGATCCACAAGTGACTCATTGACCTGCACAGTCCTTCAGAGGTTGTCAAACAGATCACTTCCATCAGTACTGGATCAGAAATGGAGGCTGAAGTCACCACTGCAAATGCTTAAATCAATATTTTTAATAAATGAATAATCAGTTGTTATCCATAATAAGCTACAAGGATACACTATATAGCATGGGAATATAGCCAATATTCTATAATGACTATAAATGGAGTATAATCTTTAAAAATTGTTAATCACTATATTGTACACCTTTAACATATAATATTGTACATCAACTATGAAAAGTGAAAACGAAAGTTGTTCAGTTGTGTCTGACTCTTTGCAACCCTGTGGCCTATACAGTCCATGGGATTCTCTAGGCCAGAATACTGGAGTGGGTAGCCTTTCCCTTCTCCAGAGGATCTTCCCAACCCAGGGATCAGACTCAGGTCTCCCGCATTGCAGGTGGATTCTTTACCAGCTGAGCCACAAGGGAAGCCCATACATCAACTATACTTCAATAAAAAGAAAAATAAAACATGTAACATATGATACTTTAATATAATCTTGTGATAAAAAAGCACATGAAACCCAGAAAAACACATAGAACTCCAAAACAGAAAACATAAAATATGGGACTTAGGTGGTCCAGTGGCTAAGACTGAGTTTCCAGTGCAGAGGGTCTGGGTTCAAAGCCTGGTCAGGGAGCTAGATCCTACATGCCAAGACTAAAGATCCCACATATAGATCTCTCATGCTCCCAGCACAGCCAAATAAATAAGATATAAGATTGTTCGTTTGGTTATTTAAACTTCAGAACTAATATATGTCCTAGATATCACAAACAGAATGAAGGGGCAAAAGATAAAATGAGGGGTAATTTTTTCTTTTCAACAAAAGTTAAAGGGCAAATGGTTGGTAAATGATCAAAAGATGTTTAACAAGACTCAAAGAAGCATCAGAAAAAGAACCATAAAAGTTTTTGAAAGTAATTGTAGATTAATAAGTAATAAATTTGATAATTGAGACTGTTATTACTGACTACCCACTAAACATTTTAATTACTTAGGAACTATGAATGAAAACTAATTAGACACTTTGGCAACATAAAAAATTATTGAAGTTAATTAGATTTAAATAAGCAATTGAAATATATTAAAGTAGAAAAACAATTCCAAGTATTATTATACTATACAAGTTTACATTATTGGTCAAATCAGATACCTTGCTTGCAATTCAATTTCACTTCTAATTTTGAAAATCAAGCTAAAATTCTGGGCAGATTACATTAAAATCAATCCAAGAACAGGATGTGGGGTGTGTTTTTCATTGTCAACGAGACAAGATCTACTAAGGAGGAAATGAAAGCATTTTGTTTGGGCTGTTGTGTGTGGCACAAATACTTGAGTCAGTTTGTATTACCACACAGATCTACTTACAGCATATCAGTTTTGAACAGCTATTACTGCCATCACGGATTTAACAGCCTTATTTGCTGCTTTTAAATATTTTTTAGAAACAAATATAAGATCCTTGTTCAACTCCTTTTGCCATAATTTCTTTCTTAAAAATTACTGGTCATTTTAAACTTTATTTGGACATAATGTTGACTTAACAATTTTTGTATTACCACACAGATCTACTTACAGCATATCAGTTTTGAACAGCTATTACTGCCATCACGGATTTAACAGCCTTATTTGCTGCTTTTAAATATTTTTTAGAAACAAATATAAGATCCTTGTTCAACTCCTTTTGCCATAATTTCTTTCTTAAAAATTACTGGTCATTTTAAACTTTATTTGGACATAATGTTGACTTAACAACTTAGAAACAATAATTCAGTCAGTAGACCCTAAAGTTATTAATACTACTGCTAATGAAGAAAAATATTACATAGGTAAGAATTCTTAGGGGAAAAAAAAGTGAGTTTTCTCAAATGCTTTTTTTGGAAAGATATGACTAGATACCTGACTCATCTGTGGGAGGGATGCTTCATTTGTGTATGAAAATATAAATCATCTCATTATCATGTTTCAGTCCCCTTTATGTTCAGTTCAGTTCAGTTCAGTCGCTCAGTTGTGTCCGACTCTTTGCGACCCCATGAATCACAGCACGCCAGGCCTCCCTGTTCATTACCATCTCTCGGAGTTCACTCAGACTCACATCCATCGAGTCAGTGATGCCATCCAGCCATCTCATCCTCTGTTGTCCCCTTTTCCTCCTGTCCCCAATCCCTCCTAGCATCAGGGTCTTTTCCAATGAGTCAACTCTTCACATGAGATGGCCAAAGTATTGGAGTTTCAGCCTCAGCATCAGTCCTTCCAATGAACACCCAGGACTGGTCTCCTTTAGGATGGACTGGTTGGATCTCCTTGCAGTCCAAGGGATTCTCAAGAGTCTTCTCCAACACCACAGTTCAAAAGCATCAATTCTTTGGTGCTCAGCTTTCTTCACAGTCCAACTCTCACATCCATACACGACCACTGGAAAAACCATAGCCCTGACTAAACAGAACTTTGTTGGAAAAGTAATATCTCGCTTTTTAATACGCTATCTTGGTTGGTCATAACTTTCCTTCCAAGGAATTACATACTAGTTAGTTCAGTTAAGTTCAGTTCAGTCATGTCAGACTCTTTGTGACCTGCAACATGCCAGGCTTCCCTGTCCATCACCAAATCCCAGAGCTTGCTCAAACTCATGTCCATTGAGTCAGTGATGCCATTCAACCATCTCATCCTCTGTCGTCCCCTTCTCCTGCCTTCAATCCCTCCCAGCGTCAGGTCTTTTCCAGTGAGTCAGTTCTTCTCATCAGGTGGCCAAACTATGGGAGTTTCAGCTTCAACATCAATCCTTCCAATGAATATTCAGGACTGTTTTCCTTTAGGATGGACTGGTTAGATCTCCTTACAGTCCAAGGGACTCTCAAGAATCTTCTCCAACAAAACAGTTCAAAACCATCAATTCTTTGGTGCTTAGTTTTCTTTATAGTCCAACTCTTTCACCGTTCACATACTGTTGAAGCCTGACTTGGAGAATTTTGAACATTACTTTGCAAGCGTGTGAGATGAGTGCAATTGTGCAGTAGTTTGAGCATTCTTTGGCATTGCCCTTCTTTGGGATTGAAATGAAAACTGACCTTTTCCAGTGTGTGACCACTGCTGAGTTTCCCAAATTTCCTGTCATATTGAGTGCAGCCCTTTCACAGCATCTTTTAAGATCTGAAATGGCTCAACTGAAATTCCATCACCTCTACTAGCTTTGTTAGTAGTGAGAGTTGACTCATTGCAAAAGACTCTGATGCTGGGAGGGATTGGGGGCAGGAGGAGAAGGGGACGACCGAGGATGAGATGGCTGGATGGCATCACTGACTCGATGGACGTGAGTCTGAGTGAGCTCCAAGAGATGGTAATGAACAGGGAGGCCTGGCGTGCTGCGATTCATGGGGTCGCAAAGAGTCGGACACGACTGAGCAACTGAACTGAACTGACTGACTTGACTTCGTGTTCCAGGATGTCTGGCTCTAGGTGAGTGATCACACCATCATGATTATCTGGGTCATGAAGTTTTTTTTGTATAGTTCTTCTGTGTATTTTTGCCATCTCCCCTTAATATCTTCTGCTTCCGTTGCTGCTGCTGCTGCTAAGTCCATACATTTCTGTCCTTTATTGTGCCCATCTTTGCATGAAATAATACTAGTTATTATAGAGGTATAAAAAATATATTCATCTATTAAATTGTAAAGATGAAATTATGAAACCTAATGTCTAGAGTACAGTGAGATTGGCACTGCATTCATACATGTTTGTGTACGTATAACTTGGTGCAAACTTTCTGGAAAGCATTTTGGCAACTGGAATAGTGTCTTAAAAAACTTCGTAATTGTTAAGTCAGTATCTCACTTTGAGAAATGTAATGAATAATCAGAAATGGTTAAAAATAAGTACATACATGTATATAATATTTTAAAGTCCTAAAACATAGTAATGGATAAGTTATTTTGATATGTTGGGATACTAAGCTACTTTATTAAGTGTCATGTTCAATAAGAATATTTGATGATTTGGGGAATGCTCCCAATAAATGAAGAGGTTAGATATTAATATGTATGTATATGTAGTATAAAATATTTATGAAAAA
Organism: Cephalophus harveyi; assembly: GCA_006410635.1. Classification (NCBI taxonomy): domain Eukaryota; kingdom Metazoa; phylum Chordata; class Mammalia; order Artiodactyla; family Bovidae; genus Cephalophus; species Cephalophus harveyi. Next base: position 176,029 of record SJYT01029429.1, on the reverse strand, counting down.
CACTGCTGTGATAGTCTTATGTATCAATCTGGTTGGGATCTGGTACCCAGTTATTTAATCAAACACTAATTTAGGTGTTGCTGTGAAGGTATTTTATAGGAATATATAATCTACAACCACTTGGCATTAAGTAGATATTATCTTCAATAATGTGAGTAGACCTCACCAATCAATTTAAGGCCTTAAGAACACAAACTGAGATTTCCTGAAGAAGAAGTTCTGTGTTAATATTGAAACATCACCTCCTACCTGAATTTCCATCAGGCCCTACAAATTTTAGACTTGCCAGCCCCCATAATCCTGTGTACCAATTCCTTAAAATAAATCTCTTTGATATATGTGTCCTATTGGTTCTGTTTCTCTGCACAGTCCTGACCAGTTTAACTGAAAATATCCTATTCTACATGCTAGCTTTCTTTTCCTTCCCAACGGAATCTTGAATTTTATAGCTGGGCACTTGGCTACACAGAAAGAAGATTAGATTTCCCTGAACCATGTGACAAAGTTCTGACCAATGAGGTATAAATAAAAGTGTTGAGTGATACTTCCTGAAAATCTCTCTAAAGTGGATGGGCTGCTGCTGCTGCTGCTAAGTTGCTTTAGTCATGTCCGACTCTGTGCAACCCCACAGACGGCAGCCCACCAGGCTCCCCTGTCCCTGGGATTCTCCAGGCAAGAACACTGGAGTGGGTTGCCATTTCCTTCTCCAGTGCATGAAAGTGAAAAGTGAAAGTGAAGTCGCTCAGTCATTTTTGACTCCTAGCGACCCCATGGTCTGCAGCCTACCAGGCTCCTCCGTCCATGGGATTTTCCAGGCAAGAGTACTGGAGTGGGGTGCCATTGCCTTCTCCAAAGTGGATGGGCAGTCCTCTTCTTTCCCTGAAAATTTCTCTAAAGTAGATGGGCATTCCTTCTCTTCCTTTCCAGAGCACAAGCATATTCTTTTTCTTTTCTAAAAATATGGAATGCTTCATGAATTTGCATGTTATTCTTGTGCAGGGGCCATGCTAACCTTCTCTGTTTCATTCCAACTTAGCAGGGCTTCCCAGATGATGCTAGTGGTAAAGAACCCTCCTGCCAAAGCAGAAGTCGTTAAGAGATGCAAGTTCGATCCCTGGGTTGAGAGGATTCCCTGGAGGAAGGCATGGCAACCCATCCCAGTATTCTTGCCTAGAGAATCCAATGGAGAGAAAAGCCTGGCAGGCTACAATCTATAGGGTCAGGAAGAGTCAGACACAACTGAAGCAACTTGGCATGCAAGCGCACAGCCCAAGCAAACATGCACAAATATGTTCTATCAGCGCTCTTTTGTACTAGGAGGATGAGGGCCACACCCTAGAGATGGCAGAGTTGTAACCCAGGTATATGAATACCTCGTCAAACCACTATAGTAACCCTGGACTACCTAGCTCAAGATTGCTATTACATAAGGGAAGAGAACTTTATATGTTGAACAGTATTTCTAACTACTGTTCATTTGAATTTTCTCTTACATGCAGGCAAACACAAACCTAATTGATGTATTACATTTGAATACATAACTAAAAAGAAATATGTTAACACATTGTTTGTAGTTAAACACATTGGTTGTAGAATTTTGGGATTTGTTGCTGATTTATATATTTACTCTTCTTTCTGTTTTTTACATTAAATATATATTAATTACTCAAATAATAAATTTTCACTAAAAATACTGAAAAAAAATAGGAATTATTTTTCCTAACAATTTTTGTAATGATTGTAGACATTGTAAGTGAAACATAAAAAATGGATCTCATTGTGTCTTTAAAAGATAGATGATAGCCTTTAATATTATCATTAAAATTTTATACACTCAAAACAAGTCAAATGAGTTTAAAAGCTTAGAATTAGGAAAAGAACCCATTCATTTCAGTTATTTTCATCAAAGTTATGTATGCATTTGAAGAGTGAAATAGTTCTGCAAATTTTAGTGAAAAACAATCAGTCCCCTGCTCTCCTCCACCTTCCCTAATCCCACTTCCTATAGCAACCACTTTCAATTGTGTGTGTCTTAGTCACTCAGTCCTGTCCTGATTCTTTGCACCCCCGTGGATTGTAGCCTGCCAGGTCCCCCTGTCCATGGGATTCTCCAGCAAGAATACTGGCGTGGGTTGCCATTTCCTTCTCCAGGGGATTTTTCTTACCCAGGGGTCAAACATGGGTCTCCTGCATTGCAGCCAAATTCTTTACCATCTGAGCCACCAGGGAAGGTAAGCTATTACTTGTTTGCTTCTATTTCCCCAAATAACATGAACCACCCGCACCCCACCCCACCCCCACTATAACAGAATTGTTATGTTACAAATTGACTTTAAAATTTCAGATATTATTTATTGTCTCACTCCAGAAAATGAGAATTTGGTTCTCATTTACCCACACTTATTACCCAACATAGTTGTATAGTAATTTTAGTTGTATCATAATTTATAATTTACATTATTATAATTATGAAAAAAACTACTTGCTGCTAAGTAAGTTAGTAATATTATTACTTTCCCTTCCATTTGGCTTTTTTTTTCCCTCTGGAGTTATAACTGTTGCTCTTGTTGAGAAGTCTGATGCTATTCTAGTTCTTGATTCTTTATAAGTAGTCTGGAGAAGTTTAGGATTCTCTCTTTGGTCTCAGTGTTGTAGAATAGTATGTTCCTGTGCTCGATGTGGGTATATATTAATCTATATATTAATATTGTCCTAAGCATTTGGTGAGCCTTTTCACTTTGGAAACTCACATCCTTCAGTTCTAGAAAAAGTTTCTAAATTAGTTGACACTTTCTTCCTCCTCTGTTTTTTCTGTTCTGTGTTTTTGGAACTTTTAGACATGAGAACATTAAATACCTTTTTCTTCATATTAATCTCCCTGTGTTTGTGCTTTACTTCTTGAGGTATTTCCTTGTTTATCTCCCAGTCCTTCCATTCAACTGTTCATTTTTCATTATTGCTATAATACTATATTTTTAATTTTGTTCTTTGAAATTTCTCTTCCTAATAGTATTTTGTTCTGAATCTTTGGATGTAACATTTTCCCTACCCATCGGAAGATATAAATTATCTTTTTATATAATTGCTTTACAATGTTGTGCTAGTTTCTGCTATACAATGAAGTGAATCAGCTATGTGTATACATATATCCCCTCCCTCTTGACACCACACCCCCCGTCTGATTCCACCCATCTAGGTCATCACAGAGCCCCAAGCTGAGTTTCGGTGCTTATTAGCATGTTCCCACTAGTTATCTGTTTTACACACGGTAGTGTATATATGCTAGTCTCTAGTCATATATAGTGTAGTGTATATATGCTAGTCTCTAGTCTCTAGTGTATATATGCTAGTCAATACTAGTCTCTAAATTCGTCCCACCCTCCTGTTCCCCCACTGTGTCCATATGTCCATTCTCTACGTCTACGTCTCTATTACTCTCTGCACAATGAGTTTCTCCAAATTTTCTTTTTTCTATATATGTTTCAGTCTCTATTTTTCACATTAGAGAAGTTCCTGGGCTGTTTGCTCATACTTTAGGGACTCAGAAGCTTTTCTGAAAACTATGTGTGAGTGAGTGGGGTTGCTGATGACAGCAAGCCTCTCTGTGGGGTCAGCGATGGGGCTCAATTGTTGTGAAACACCAATGTCAGCATCTTGAGGTCTTTTCACCTAACCTGGTTCAACTCCTCAAGAGGAATTTTCCTATCTCCTGCCCGGAGGAAATGACTTTTGATATGAATATTCTAGGATGTGACTGTAGGAGGGCTGGGGTCTCACTTTCCAGGTGTAAATGTGAGCACTCCTCCCTTTTCTCCCATTGCTCAAAATATGCTCAGTGGGGGTTAACTACCCCTCAGTTCTCTGTTGTGACAGGGCCCCTACTGGAGCATCCAATGCCTACGTGGATACCACGGGGCCTTACAGCTCCCGCTGCAGCATGTATGACTGAGCCCATGACAAAGCTGGCCTGAGAAGGCTGAGCCAGCTGGTGCTGTCAGGAGACCGAATGCAGTTGGAGCGATCAGGGCTGACTATTGAGGGAATGGCGACAGCCCTTAACAGAGCTGCTTGGGCTGGGAAGCAGAGCAAGTGTTGAGCCTTGGGCGACAAGAAGTGGAAAGGATCTGAAGTCGTGCATAAGTGAGTTGCATTACATTTATGTTTAGCCTTGTGTGGCCAATATTTATAATTCTTTAGATTTATATCTTCATTTAACTTGTCTAGTACCTGTTGTCAGTCCTTCTTATCCCTCAGTTGACAGAAAAATAGCATGTAGTAATTAACTTGGTGTGGCAGCAGAGAAGGGCAAGGCTAACGTGATTTTTTGTTCTTTCTAGGTATCATCTTTTGTTTCCTTCACAGATGTCTGAACTGCTTATTCTATAGCACTGTAATTTAAAAACCGTTGTCAAGCCATGTCTAGATGTAGGTATCTGTCATTTATTTTTGCAAAAACATTGCTATTCCTCTCTGCATCGATGGGCTTTTTTTCTCATCAGGAAACCGTTCTTCCCATCAGACATTTGATTTTTCTCCCATTTGTTTGGTTTCTTTTTTGTGAATACCAACTATCTTTTCTCTCTTTTCTTGCTTTTATGTGTATCACCTATCTCTGATCTTTCTTTCTTCATCCTGGTATATTTCAAATAATCCTCATTGTTTATTAAATATTCCACCAAAATCAAGTCTTTTCAAATTTTTTAATTGGAGGAGGATAATTGTTGTGTTGATTTATGCCATACAACAATGAAAATCAGTCATAAGTATACATATGTCCCCCACCTCTGAAGCCTCCCTCCCCTGCCATCCCACCCCTCTTGGTCATCACAGAGCACCAGCCCGATATCCCTGTGTTATACAGCAACTTCCCATTAGCTACCTATTTTACACACGGTAAAGTATATGTTTCAATGCTACTTTCTCAGTTCGTCCCACCTTCTTCTTCTCTCCAGAATCAAGTCATTCTTTATTGCCAAGGCGGTTTTTAATTCTGTTGTTGCATATTTTTTGTAGCATTCCAATCCTCCCTTATCTTATTCATAACTTTCTATTGACTTTCCATTTCAACCTGTTGCTTATTTCTTTCTTCTCATACTTTGGTTACATATCTATAGAATTAGTATGGCTTCTTGTACTCTAAGGATGCAAGTTGTCTCTTAAAGTTTTCTTTTGGATCATGCTTTTCCTCTGAGTCTTTATGATGCCATTTCCTTTCCCTTGTTCTGAAATATTTTGCCATAGGCTCCACGTTGATTTTTTTGTCTACTTATAAGTAAAAGTCCTTAGACTTAGTGATTATCAGTCCTGTAACAGGACTAAGAGAAATATACATATTTTGTCTACATATTGTATACATACACAAAATATACATATTTTGTATATTTGTATATTTTGCATATTTTTTATATTCCCTACCCACTTGTATGTATGCCATTTCTTATTTCAATTTCCACGTCTCCTAGGCATTCACCTACTGCTGTTTTGCTCTAGTGACTTTTCCTACTCCACTGTTTGATCATCTGTTACTCTGAAATGATGGAGCGAACACATGAAAAATTACAATATTCTCAGCCTGCCTGCTCTTAGGTTCATCCTCTCTCTGCCGCTACCTACAATGCTATCCTAGGTTGGGACACTACATTTCTCAACATGCAGTTCACTCCCTCTTCCCATTCAGCTTTCTTCTTGGAGCTCATCTCTCTGTGATGTAGAACAACAGAAGAAGATAATGAAGGTAGAAGGAGGAAGAGAGAAAGAGGTGATTAATACAATTCCAGCTTCCTCAAATAATGGGGCCTACCAGGTAAAGTGATAACCACAAAAGTTTCTAGTTGGTGCAGACCCGTGATCCGAAGGGCTAAGAGATAGATACTGCAATTCTTTTATCCTTTTTCAGACAGTATCTGACTTACCTGTTAAAACTTGACTAGGTTTTGAAGGGAGGCCTAGATAGGAATTTCTTCTTGTTGTTGTTATTTAGTTGCTAAGTGTCTGACTGCTTTGTGGCCCAATAGACTGCAGCCTGCCAGGCTCCTTTGTCCATGGGATTTCCGAGGCAAGAATACTAGAGTGGGTTGCCATTTCCTGCTCCAAGGTATCTGCCCAACCCAGGGATCAAACCCGAGTCTCCTGCATCTCCTGCATTGGCAGGCAGATTCTTTACCCCGTGAGACACCTGGGAAACACCAGAAATTTCTTTATCCATCTCAATATTAAACTTAGGAATTTTTATGTTGTCAGACTCACCTGTTTACTGGTGTGTTGAGTTTTCATCTTAGCTTTTTTTATATTATGACTGAAGACTGCTGGTTAAAAATAAGAATCTGTCAAAATATCTAAACCTTGAGGAAGTCGCCACTGAATTACACCTGTGCTCAATAATCACATTAAATCAACAGCACCATATGATAGACAGCTGAGAACCAGAAGAGATCTAAGCCAAAGCAGACTAACAGGACCAGTGAGGTTGGTGAATGAAAAATATTTTTCTTAGTGCCTAAATAGAGAATTGAATGTTTTGCTTTTATTATCTAAGTCATACACATTCATACTCAAATTTATGTGGAAATAGAGAAGCTTTTGAAGCCAAATAACCAGGTATTTTTAAAACATCTGATAGTTTCATTAAATTGAGCCTGTTGTTTCCAAAAAAAAAATTTGTTTAAATCCAATCATTTAAAAATAACAATTATACCTCATCAGGGTCTGAGATTATAGTACTATGTCAGTTTTTCATATCAAAGAAAAAACTGGTGAAAATCAGTTTTCTTTCATCTAACAACCTCTACAATTCCCTTTGTGTGTTGGGGTGGGGGATATGTATGTGTTCCCTTTTCATGGGCAACAACATCAAGATCAGAACATCAGGAAAGAAGCAGATAACACAAAGAACATGCAGTGGAGCCTCAAAAGAAAATGACTGTTCAATATTTGCAATTGACGAAAAGGGAAAAATACTGAAGTACATTAATTATTTTAGATCTATGAGAGCATTCAAGCCACTAAATAGATTCAAAGGCTTTGTTGTTACTTCAGAAATGGAGGCATCTCACAGAGAACATTAAACTCTTCTTGCAGTCTCATAACAGGTTGTCACTGTGCAACTAATGTGGGAATATGGCATTGCAAGGTTTATGAAATATATATTTCTTATTGATTCTATGCTTTCAAGTTGAATTTTACATTTTCAATCCAGGAATCAATAATTTATGGAATTAATTTTTCATTGTAACTTTCTCACAGCTGCTGAAATAGGAATGTTCTGACACTAAGCAGGAATATAAATTGAACATATTTCTGTGTAGCATTCTAGGGAGTAGTGAATCAGGAAGTTGAGCTGTTACAGAATTGCCAAATATATTTGTGTATTCAATTTCAATACATTTGGGCCTGAATCATGAAGACACCTCTAAAAGCGCAACTTAAACAGCTTTATTTGTTCTATAAATGAATGAATTATGGTAATACATAAGCCTCCTGAATAAAAATTCATTAGCAGGATTAACTGTTAAACTTTTATTTCTAGCAAATATCTCAAAAATTAGTTAGCCCTAACCCAGAAGATTAAAGCTTGAAATAAATTAATTCAAGCCTAAAAGTAATAAGGGTAAGAATTTTAATAAAAATAGAGGATGGTGACTGCAGCCATGAAATTAAAAGACGCTTACTCCTTGGAAGAAAAGTTACGACCAACCTAGATAGTATATGCAAAAGCAGAGACATCACTTTGCCAACTAAGGTCCGTCTAGTCAAGGCTATGATTTTTCCTGTGGTCATGTATGGATGTGAGAGTTGGACTGTGAAGAAGGCTGATTGCCGAAGAATTGATGCTTTTGAACTGTGGTGTTGGAGAAGACTCTTGAGAGTCCCTTGGACTGCAAGGAGATCCAACCAGTCCATTCTGAAG